>VYZU01010994.1:0-42866 GCA_013401355.1 Ceyx cyanopectus
TTTTTTTGTGTGTGTGTGTGATTAATTAGCTGGAATTTCTTTTTGATATGTAAACTTTTGCTTAAATCTTAAGTATCCAAGTCTAAGAATATGAGAGAATTGCCATTCTCACTGTTGGTAATCTTCACTGTCATAGCACCCTTTTCTTTCCCTTTTACCAAGTGAGTATCTGGAGCTTTATTTACAGTTGCTCACTGTAGCTGTAGAGTTAATTGACTTCAGGAGAAATATACATGGTAACTCCATATCTGGCCTCAGAACCAGATTGGGAAGTGACCATGAGTTTACACTTGGGTTTCTTGCTAGTAGTTCTTTTAGCAATAGCTGAGAAAATGAACACAGTGTTATCTGGCGTTCTGCTGGAATAAACTAATTCTTCCATAGAGTTCTAGTATAAAGTCTGGGTTTTGGGGGTGGTTTTAAAATTATATGTAGAATTCTGAATTATACAGCATCAGTGAAGATCATTAATTCTTCTATGTTTTTCTGTATATGCTATCACAGTACAAGTGAGGAAAAAATTATTATTGTAGCATGGTTTTATTTTAATTTTCCCTTTCTTGTGGACAAATACCAGTCACTTTTGGATAGAAACTGTGACAAAAAAAACCAACCAGTAATATTCTCTGACAGTATGAAGTAGGGATTGCTTCATGGATAGACTTTGGGTTCAAACAAAAAATTCTATTACTGCTGTGTTACATGGTGTTTCATTTGTTTTCCTCTTTTTTTTTTTTTTTTCAGCTATCTGTGACTCGGAGCCAGAACAGCCTGTTAAGAATTGTCCATTGTGGGTGAAAGTAGAAGGTGAAATAGATCCAGAGCCAATTTACATCCCAACACCATCTTTTCCTGAACCAGTTAAATCTGCAGTAGCGCCCAACCCAGAAATCTTGCCTTCTAGTAAACATAAATCTTCCAGTCTACTGAGACCAGGCAGAGTGTATACTCCTAAACCCAATCCAGTGGTAAGAAAGTCACAGGTGCATTTGGTTTTCTTTATATTGGAAACATTGCTCAAAGCTTCTGTGCTATGCCATTTTGTATTGAATTTGAGATGAAAGCCTAAGTTTGACTCCCCACAAGTGTGTTGGTAAGCTCAGATGAATTGAATCTTTATAAGTCTTCTAATGTAAGTTTTGTTTTCTATTGAAAACAGGTAGTGAAAGGTGATTATGATTCACTTAAAGTCTCATTTAAAAAATGCAGCAATACATGCTAACTTTGGCAAGATGATTGCTGGTCCTGTAATGTTTATTAGCTGCATAATGTAGCCTATTGAAGTAATTAATTACTTGCCAGGGAAAAAAAAAAATGGGATGCAGACACAGTGTTCAGTCTACTTCTGGAGTCTGGTTTTTTTGGTTTTGGTTTGTTTTTTTGAGGTTTCACTGCCAATACTGAAACAACCTGCCTCTGCCTCTCCTCTAATATGTTAGTATTGAACAAAGCAACGACAGCAGTAGAGTTGAGTGTAGTTATATCTGAAGAACAAATATATCAGAGTTGCTACTTAATGTGTACCAGATAATGTTAAGCTGAGGACTGGGGACTCATTGTCCCGTTCAGAAGAGTATCTGAATATGTTCAGATATTGGGGGCTTGGTAGTCCTATTCTGTTTGCCCCCTCACCTTGAAATGTAGTTTGGAAGCAAGGTGTAGACTGGGATATGTGGTAAGAGGCAAGGTTGAACTTCAGATGCCAAGCCTTTCTTTTGACATTTATTACTGTAGCATTAATGGCAATGTGTTAGATAGCAAAACTAATTAATCAAATGTGCATCTAGAATGAGGAGGTTTTCTTCTCTTTGTTTGTTTCTCAGATTCGAGAGGAGGACAAGGATCCTGTCTACCTGTACTTTGAAAGTATGATGACTTGTGCAAGGGTCCGAGTATACGAGCACAGGAGAGAGGAGAAAAAGCAACAAAAAGAGAAAAATTATTCACAGAGCTCCAGTATAAAGGTGAGAAGTCACGTTAAGTAGTCAAACAGTTAACTGGCATGTATCAGAGCAGGCAGACACACTGAAAACATTGAAGTAATTTTTCCTCAGCAACTCCTGTGCAATGTGAGGGCTTGACTTAATGTTTCATAGCAATAGGGCTGTGGAGCCTGGAGCCTAAATCACTTGGCAGTGCTGGCAAACCCACCCTGTTACTGGGATAGAAATTGTCTTGTCTGTGGAAATTCTTGGCTGCCAGCTTCACTATCATGTAAGGCTTAAATGTTCATTGTTAAAATAGCCATTCTAATAAAAACTGTAACATTGTCAATGTTAGCATATGTTTTATGATTTGGGATGTCAGTATGATGAACTGGTTTATTTTGTGATGTGATTTTTAGTGTAGAAGATATCCACAAGGTGAATATCTTTCTTGTATTTTTTTCCTCCCATAGGAGAATGAACCAGAGCTTCAGTCTTCTGAGAAAGCAACCTCTGAGGTAGACAAAGACACTGATAAATCTAAAGGTAAGAGCTGAATCTTGAGTATAATTCAACCTCTTGGTAGTTCCACATTTGTGGNGAATGAATAAACATCCAGGTGGTATTGTGAGGATGAGATCCTCATCCTCTCCACCTAGAACCCTATGGGATAAAGAAGTGCCTATACTTGGAGTTTGATGTTGTAATTCTTTTAGTTCAAGTTGAAAGGTTTAATTGAAATTTTGTAAATTTTGTTACACTATGTATACTGGGTTCAAGCTTCTAGCTGTTCTAGTTCTAGCCTAGAAGTAGGCTAAACATCTGTTCTCTGGTCTGAAGTGGCCCAAATCATGTTATGAACTTGAAAATGAGACATACACTGGAGGTATTGTGTCATCCACTAATGATACATAGCTGCCTTTTTGAGCTGATTTATTTTTTTTTTTTGCACTGTTTAATGTATACAACAGCACGTTCTACTTTTTAAGGATGAGAATGGAAAAATAATACAACTAGTTGAAAATGCTGGTGAATTGGTAGGTGAAATCAAAATGGCCAGGACACAGGGCTCAACATCCTTACAGGTTTGCAAAAAGTGACATTGGATCTCTAATGACAACAAAAGGTCATGCTTCTCTTGGACATCTTCTGCTAGAGGTCTGTTTGCCCCTCATGCCAGTATAGGACAGTGGTCCTTTTCTGACTCCCAAGCAAAAAGTGCCATCTCTTGAATAACCAGTGATGCTTCCTATTGCATGTTGGTGTTGCTTGGAGATCTTTCATCCGTGTACTGAAACAACCCAGCTATGTTTAGCTTGTGATGCAATGGGATACAACCAGAGATGCTGTGGCTGCAGGGAATGAACTGTGAGAATTAGTTACATTAGTTTTGTGGTGAGTTTTTTTTGTTTGCTTCTGAAGCACTGCAAGGGGAAGTGATGCTTTGAACAGGTCATTTATTTGTGGTTGCCCTGCAGCTGAGGCAAGGGTGGAGGTGTGGGCAGAATAAAACTGTTTGAATATCCAGGTGATTAAAATGCCATAGTATTGCAGAAACCTATTTCAATTCTTTCTCAGAGAAAAGCTGGTGGTCTTCCCATAGTGAGGGGGACTCTTCCTCCACCTCCTGTATTCATCACACTACTCCAGGTGGACCAACCAAGCTTATCGAGATTATCTCTGACTGCAACTTGGAGGAAGATCACAATAAGATCTTGACCATGCTATCACAGCATATCAACAGTAACGCACCCCAGTGCCTCAAAGTGGGTAGCTTCATTATTGAATTGGCTTCGGAACACAAGGCCAAGGATGAGAACCACCCTGCTGTCTACTCCTCCAGAGTGAAAATTTCAGTGCCATCCTGCCAGGACATGGATGAGAAGCCCGAGTTACCTGTCTTGGAGACTCCTGATAGCACAGTGCCGACACACAAAGCCCCAGAAAACCTAAAGGCATTGGAGAAACAGCAGGAGAAGCTGCATGGGGGCAAAGGCTTGCCTTTTTATGCAGGGGTTTCTCCTGCAGGGAAGCTGGTCGTCTACAAACGCAATGCTAATATGAGCCCCACGGGCTTGATTCAGGTGGGTCCCTCTGCCTTTACTGTGGAGATTAGGTTCAGTTTCATCCAGTATCAAGAACTCCTTTGAAGGGGAGAACACGCTTTAATTTATCTGCCTAGTCTTTTGCCTGTCCAGACCAGGATTCTTAGTATCTAGTGGCATTCCTGCCTCTACAGAAACTGTTCCCTTTGGAGNATAGGAGAATGAACCAGAGCTTCAGTCTTCTGAGAAAGCAACCTCTGAGGTAGACAAAGACACTGATAAATCTAAAGGTAAGAGCTGAATCTTGAGTATAATTCAACCTCTTGGTAGTTCCACATTTGTGGGGGTATTGTGTTGGCTTTATTTTTTTTTTTTAAAGTTGCAACTATTTATGAAACAAAAGTCCATTTGCTGGGGAGTTACTACGATTACAAATAAAAATCTTATGATGTGTGTAGTTTCTTGTTTTCTCAAACAGCTGTGTGTGTCATGTGGGATATACAGCAGACTAAATACCCATACTTACCAGTTGAAATAAACAGCATTACAGTAGCCTGTTTAGCAATTGTCTTCAGCAGTAATAATAAGATAACTTGAAGGAATGGAGATCACTGGTTTTGGTTTGTCTGGTTGGGGTTTTTTTTTCTTTCTGTTGTGTGTAGGTTTTTTGGTTGTTTTGTTTTTCTTTGTTTTGTTTTTACTGAAGAATGAATAAACATCCAGGTGGTATTGTGAGGATGAGATCCTCATCCTCTCCACCTAGAACCCTATGGGATAAAGAAGTGCCTATACTTGGAGTTTGATGTTGTAATTCTTTTAGTTCAAGTTGAAAGGTTTAATTGAAATTTTGTAAATTTTGTTACACTATGTATACTGGGTTCAAGCTTCTAGCTGTTCTAGTTCTAGCCTAGAAGTAGGCTAAACATCTGTTCTCTGGTCTGAAGTGGCCCAAATCATGTTATGAACTTGAAAATGAGACATACACTGGAGGTATTGTGTCATCCACTAATGATACATAGCTGCCTTTTTGAGCTGATTTATTTTTTTTTTTTGCACTGTTTAATGTATACAACAGCACGTTCTACTTTTTAAGGATGAGAATGGAAAAATAATACAACTAGTTGAAAATGCTGGTGAATTGGTAGGTGAAATCAAAATGGCCAGGACACAGGGCTCAACATCCTTACAGGTTTGCAAAAAGTGACATTGGATCTCTAATGACAACAAAAGGTCATGCTTCTCTTGGACATCTTCTGCTAGAGGTCTGTTTGCCCCTCATGCCAGTATAGGACAGTGGTCCTTTTCTGACTCCCAAGCAAAAAGTGCCATCTCTTGAATAACCAGTGATGCTTCCTATTGCATGTTGGTGTTGCTTGGAGATCTTTCATCCGTGTACTGAAACAACCCAGCTATGTTTAGCTTGTGATGCAATGGGATACAACCAGAGATGCTGTGGCTGCAGGGAATGAACTGTGAGAATTAGTTACATTAGTTTTGTGGTGAGTTTTTTTTGTTTGCTTCTGAAGCACTGCAAGGGGAAGTGATGCTTTGAACAGGTCATTTATTTGTGGTTGCCCTGCAGCTGAGGCAAGGGTGGAGGTGTGGGCAGAATAAAACTGTTTGAATATCCAGGTGATTAAAATGCCATAGTATTGCAGAAACCTATTTCAATTCTTTCTCAGAGAAAAGCTGGTGGTCTTCCCATAGTGAGGGGGACTCTTCCTCCACCTCCTGTATTCATCACACTACTCCAGGTGGACCAACCAAGCTTATCGAGATTATCTCTGACTGCAACTTGGAGGAAGATCACAATAAGATCTTGACCATGCTATCACAGCATATCAACAGTAACGCACCCCAGTGCCTCAAAGTGGGTAGCTTCATTATTGAATTGGCTTCGGAACACAAGGCCAAGGATGAGAACCACCCTGCTGTCTACTCCTCCAGAGTGAAAATTTCAGTGCCATCCTGCCAGGACATGGATGAGAAGCCCGAGTTACCTGTCTTGGAGACTCCTGATAGCACAGTGCCGACACACAAAGCCCCAGAAAACCTAAAGGCATTGGAGAAACAGCAGGAGAAGCTGCATGGGGGCAAAGGCTTGCCTTTTTATGCAGGGGTTTCTCCTGCAGGGAAGCTGGTCGTCTACAAACGCAATGCTAATATGAGCCCCACGGGCTTGATTCAGGTGGGTCCCTCTGCCTTTACTGTGGAGATTAGGTTCAGTTTCATCCAGTATCAAGAACTCCTTTGAAGGGGAGAACACGCTTTAATTTATCTGCCTAGTCTTTTGCCTGTCCAGACCAGGATTCTTAGTATCTAGTGGCATTCCTGCCTCTACAGAAACTGTTCCCTTTGGAGATTGACTCAGTAACAGGAAATCTCATTGGGAGCGTGAAATCTGATGGTTTAACATTTCCTTTTGGCCATTTACGGCTTGGTGGCCCAGAATCTCTCTCAACATCATCTTGGTGCTTTAGAACTCTTCTGCAGATGTAGTTAACAGATAATACTTGTAAATAAATGGATGTTAGTTGCTCCAAAAAGAATATTTCCAAGGAGATGTACACTGGGACAAACCTTTAAACTACAAACACTGCATTGCTTTTTGTTACAGCTTACTGTTAATCTTCAATAATAGCCCCTGCAGGATACATGTTCATCAAGAGACTTCATAATACTAAGTTCAAAGGAAGTCCTTTCTCTGCAGTTTCATGCTGCCAACAAATTCAGTATTGTGAATCAGTGGTAAGAACTGTAGGGCCAGGATGAAGATTTTTTCAATCAAAGGTGTTTGTGATTATAGTAATACCACTTTCAGGGAAGGTGTGAATTAGAACATGAGAGTAAAATTTATTTTCATGACCCTTTGCAGATACAGCACCCTCAAAGAGAAGCTAGCGGGAGAAAAAAATCTAGGGCAAGATTCATTATTTTTAGTAGAAGTTGATCTGTGAAGAGTCAAGACCTTATTTAATAGTCTGTTAAATGTATTTGGATTTTAGAATGCGTTATCAAACATCTTTAAATTCAAATGCAACACTACCAAAACTTTCTGTTGACTGGTAGGCATAAAGCCTGGCATTCAGAAAGACGTTCTGGTTTTAAACTCCTATGCAGTCAGCTGCCATTATGATTCTGAGTTTGAAGTCAGTCAATTCATCATACCACTATTACAGTATCATACTTCAATTACAATATAGATAAGAAAAAATGCTGATAAAGCTTTTACAAGGTCTTGAGAGAGTTTTGTCACAATGCTTACACCATAAGTATTCTGTCTTTTGTGATGCTAGGTGTTAATCCTTGAATTTGGGAATCCATTTTTATTCAGAACTGTAGTATAAGTAAGGGACAGGAAAAATAAGTGCTAGCTTCAGTCTGTCTGGTTTCAGTGATTTCACCATGCTCCTTTAGACTCTGTGGTACAGTGTGAGAGTCTGAGTAGTATTTAAAAGATGTATTATGAAGATATAACAGGGTGGTTTGGGAGTTCTCCTGGGCAGTAAGGAAAGTAGGAATTCCCATTCTGAATTGCAATGTCTTTTTGAAAAGGACACTTAGAAGTCCCGTGGAATAGAACACCTCTCCAGAGGTGGTGAATTAGCATTCTTTTCACAAAATTTCCCTTTTCCACTTCTTCCAGGTTAATGATAAAAGGTATCCTCAGGCCAAACTGCTTTTGGGACAGATGGGGGCATTACATCCTGCCAATCGGCTAGCAGCTTATATCACAGGCAGGCTGCAACCCACAGTACTTGATATCTCAACCCTCAGTACTATGATCACCAAGGTAGCATCCAGTGCTAATCCAGCTGCTTCTGGGACACCATCAGTCCAGGTGTCCACATCATCAACTCCCAAAACTACATCTTCCACCAGTACTACTTCAACCCCCACTGTGACGACTCAGAAAACCCATGTCCCAGCACAGAAACAGATAGGTAGGTTGGAACTTATTACTGTGTTTTCCATTGCCTGAAGCTGAAGTCAAAAGTTGATTTCTGTGCGTGCTGCCTTTGGCTGCATTGCCTGCCTAAACTGCCTCTGCAATAAATAACCTTTTTAAAGCAGAAAGTTTTGTTTTGACTTCAGAATAAGATTACAGATGTTGACTGTTACTAATGCTACTAGAGCATATTTTCAAGACGAGGAAGAATGGATGGAGATACGCTGAATGTTAAGCTTGGATTTTTGTTCTGAGACTTTCCTTATTGTGATTTTTAATTGCTTTTCATCAGACATCTATTTAACTTAAATTGAGTAAAGGATCACTCTTAATCTGTGGTTCTTAACTGTTAGTTTTTCTGATGATGTTGCACTTTACAGTTGGAATTCTTGTGACCACCAAAGATGCATGAAGCAGCAGTGAAAGACAAGAAGGTCCAAATCTGGATTAGCAAAACGACAGGTGTGCAGCCAGTAACCACACCAGCCTGTAACCTCATTGGATTTCACAAGCTAAACAGGGTTGGACTTAGCACTTTGAGTAAAAAAAAACTAAGCAAAGAAAGAAACAGTATCGGAAGAAGGATGTGGTTCTTGGGTCTAAGTTGGTACTGAAATGCCCCAACATGGCAAGAGAGGAAGTTGCCTTTATTCCATTTTGTGTCACTTGAAATAATAAAAATCTAGTGCCCATCCATGTATTAACTAAAGATCTGAAGGAGCTTTGCAAAAGAAAAGGATGTTACCTGTGTCCTGGCAAAAATTTTATTTCTGTTTGATTGTTCTTTCTACCTAAATTTTTGTTGTCATGTAAAATAGGTGCGGTGTTTTTCTTGTCCTGTAATAAAAGTTCTTGTTTTGTGTCTTTATGCAGTATTAAAGAGTTGGCTGCATTTCATTGATGGGTGAAATGATTGTTGCATATATGATTGAAGTGTTCTGACATATTCTGTGTTAAAAATGCTATATGCATAAATAACTACTCTATTTAAGTAGGGCTTGCTTCAATCTGTGCTGTTGTACTCCTCTTCAGGCATATGGAGTGATGTAGATGCAGTGTTCTGATCCCTTGGAGAACAAGGAAAGAGGGAAAGGCTTTTCCCAACAGTTAACTAATTTCCACTGGTTAATTCTACCCCATCTAGTCCTCAGTTGCATGGATGTCATGGCAATTAAAAGGGGACACGGCAGACTCTTATCTCCCTAATGCCTCTTCCCCTGTGTCTGTGTAAGATGTGGATACAGTAGAAGGGGTGAGTGAAAAACCAAGAAGCAGTGAAAAGGGGAAGACTGCACAAGTAGTTACAGGAATAATTTTTGAGGTTTAAAAACCAGACCTCATTATTTCACTTAGTTGTTTTGCGTTCTGGTACTGCTATTAGAATTGTCCCTTCATAGTTTCATGATAAAGAAAGCCCCTATTTTGTGTGGCCAGGAAGAAATGCAACAAAAGCTGTAGACCACGGAGTAAAGCAGGTGTATTTCTGATTTGTAAGGTGTGTTCAGGACTGTCACAAAGGAGTTTCCATTTAATTACAAAGTGCAAAGAAAACGGAGGCTGAAATTCATGCCGAAATCACAATTGTAGCACCTCATGAAAGGCATAAGGGGAAATCTATTAAAATTTTGACCTGCAAGTTTTATATTTGCAGCTGCCCGACCCTCACCTGGTGGTGTGTTCGCACAGTTTGTGATAAACAGTGCTGGATCTCTGCGGCAGATTCCTCTAAAGAGCACATGCCTGCCTCCCAAGCCTGCGCCCGTACTGGTTGTCACTCCCGTGCTTCCCTCCATGCCATCTCCAGCTCAATGCACAGCCTCTTCTGGGGTCACTACAGCCACCACTTCTCCAGTTACTGTGGAAAGTACCAGTGTGGCAGCATCTACCATGACCACTCCTAGTCAAACAACAGCTAACGAACCTTCCTGTTCTCCTGCAATTACAGTCACAGCTGCTCCTGCAATACCTGCAATCAACACCTGTGCTGCCCTCTCCACCACCCTGACTGCCACTGTGAACGTAACGGCAATGGGGATCATTGCACCAGCCACATCATTGCCTAAAACTGTAATAACACCACCAACTGGGACTTGTCCTGTTGTCACAACATCCGCTTCTGCGACTGTTCTAACAACAGCTGCAACGACTACAACAGCTACAGCTGTGGTGACCACACCAACCTGCTCTGCTGGATCTGTTCCAATTGTACTGTCCGGAGTTACTTCGAGTCCTTTAGTGAATCCAAAAAGAGGTCAGGCTTTGGGTTATTGCTGCAAACACTTGCTTTTGTTTTCTATCCTCTCTCCTTCATAGCTGGACAGGCTGTAGCTTTAGAACCCAGTTTAAATACAGATTCGCTTGCTCCACCCTCCTTTCCAAAATAGGGTAAAAGATGTAATCTCTTAAATTGCTTGGTTTAGTCCAGCCTGAGAAGGTAGAGGAGGGAAACAGTGTAGCTGTGTGGTCAGTGGCTGCCCTGGAGTTAACTTGCATCCTTTTGGCCCATAGAAATGTATATCACAATTGTGATTGCTAGAATTGCACCCTTGGCTTAGAGTCCATGAAGTAAGTATGGGATCACTGTTGATTTTAATATCAGTCACAGAATCACAGATATTAGGGGCTGGAAGGGAGCTAGAAGATCATCTAGTCCAACCCCCCTGCCTGAGCAGGGGCACCTAGACCAAGTCACCCAGGAACAGATCCAGGCGGGTCTTAAGTGTCTCCAGAGATGGAGACTCCACAACCCCCCTGGGCAGCCTGTTCCAGAGCTCTGGCACCCTCACTGAGAAAAAGTTCTTTCCCAAGTAGTACTTGAAAAATGTCAGTGGAACTGCATGAAGAAAAGACTTTCTAGCCTGGTTAGGTCTGTGTGTGTTCTGTGAATAAAAAGAGGAAAAAAAAAGTTTTCAAACAAATTTAGAAAAGACCCAGTTGTTTCCAAAATATTTTTGCTTGTTTTCATTAAGGATTATACCTGTTCTCAAGCTGATTTTTTTTTTTTTGAATGTTTCAGAAGATGCTTCTCCACAAGCTGTAAGTAAGAGTCCCCAGAAGATGTCTCCTGGAGCAGAGAAACGTTTAGGACCTCGGTTGTTGCTGATTCCAGTACATCAGACATCTCCCGCTTTGCGACTGCTGAACAACACCCAGCAAACCCCGAAGCAGAGGATGATCCTCCAGCCTCTCAGGAGCCCTGGTGCAGTCAACTTGTTCCGACATCCAAACGGGCAGATAATTCAGCTTGTCCCACTGCAGCAGTTTCGAGCTGCAGGCACCCAGCCCAGTGTGCAGCCAATGATGCTCCGCAATCCAGGTACAGAGTGCAGTGTTTGTTGACTGAGCAATGTGTGGCCAAGAAATCAGCAAAGTAATAAATGTAATGCTCCTTTTCTCTACTGGAAATACTTGACCAGAGTCTTAAATGTGGTTCTGCATGAGAACTTGAACACAGTGTAATTATTCAGATGTAATGCAGCTCTAATAGTGCGTGTCTGAAGTACCAGAAGCCCTGGTTAATAGCTAGGTCACCAGAATTTCAGAGTTCTCTGCAGCAAGTAAAGGGCCTCTGTGTGTGGCAGTGGAGCTGTGTCTTTTGTGCTGTCACAAGTTAAAAGAAATTCTGCCAATCTGTTGATTCAAAAATAATTATTATTGGGAGAGTCTCTCTTAAAAATGAGTAGTTACCTGTGTCTCATCAGATGTGCTTCTCTGTTTTTGTTTGGTTTGCAGGTTTGTTAGTGCTTCTCCAGCAGGTATTGAGATAAAATGTTACGCTGCAGTACAAAATTGCTGTTGTCTTTTCTCCTTAGAGTGTGAGAAGAAAAATAAGGGTTTTCAGCTGTTTCTCTAGTGTGTAGCTGGAGACAGGGTCAGAAGAGTTAGAAATTGCAGGTATCTGACAGGAAATGGGCATGATGATTGTTGAGCATGCTGGGGTACATGCTGGCAAATAAAACAGGCGTATAAGCAAAATGTACTTTAAATGCATGTTTACTTTGCAGTAGGATTTTTCTTCTGCTCTCCTGTTATAAAGAAGCATTAAGAGGAGAGGGAGGCAGAGTGTTGTTGAAAAGAGGCAAAAGGCAGCATCGTAGTAGATGACAAAACTATGGGGAGGAGACAAAATAATCCTCTGCCTCTTAGTTGAGGTTTGAGCATGAGATGTAGTAAACAATTAAAAAGTTAATTGAATTCCTTTCTAATTCGGGGCTTTTGTTCAAGATAAGCTAGTTGGCAGTGGTGGTATTTTTCCTCCTTGTTCTGAAATGCTGCAGAAGAGGTCATTAAGGTGAAAAAGATGATATAATTGTGAAATCATGTCATAGGTTTTCTCTGTGGAAGTCTTTTTCTGAGAAAAAAATATGTAATTTTTTTTTTAAGAAAAATCCACATTTTCCTGTTTTCCAATAAATAGGAAAGTAAAATGCAGAGGACGGCTTTAAATGCAATGTATTTTTTTATTAAAAAGTTTAATGCTATAACTTGCCATTTAATATGTTAGTTCTAGAGTAGCCACCTCATGGATTACATTGGAGTGTCCCATTTAAAAGTTGAACAGTTTATAGTTCTCTATGCAGTACCAGCTCTTTGACTGAGAAATTTTGGTCATTTGTGATCCTTGAGTGCTGGTTGCTTCTAATACAGCATCATATACTAAAACTAAAACAACAAAAAAATTTGCTTTGAGGAAGTACTAGTTGATGTTTTGTTTTACTCACAGGATCTGTTGTAGGAATCCGGTTGCCTGCACCTTCTAAGCCTCCTGAGTCACCTGTGTCTCCCACTTCCTCGGTGTCTTCCACTCCCCCTGCTGTAAATTCAGCTGTAAAAACTGCAGTACCCAAGTTATCCCCTACATCTACTGTAGCCACTCAAGCATCTTCTCTTCTTCCTTCAGTGACAAACTTTGTGTCACAGGCAGGTGCTCTGACTTTGAGGATCTCTCCTCCTGCTTCCAGCAGCGTGACAAACCAACCAGCCTCTGACTCTAAAATAAGCTGCAGCTCGGGTCTGCCAGCTACCACTGCTAATCTCATACCTTTACAATCTGGTGGGTTTGCTTTACTTCAGCTTCCAGGACAGAAAACGGTGCCAAACTCCATTCTTAACCATTTTGCATCTCTTCAGATGAAGAAAGATTACAGGAAAATATGCAAGAAAGAGGAGTTGGATGCTGCTCAGCAGAAGGAGAATGGAAAGGCTTCACACTCAGATGATGCTGAAGCTACAGAGTCTGAGGTCACAGTGTCAGATAAGAAGCAGCAAGAAGAAAATGAGCTATTGGGTAATCAGTCAAATACCACTGAAGAGTCAGCAACTGGCACACTTGCACCTGATAGAAATTCCACTACATTAGAGATGGTGGAGAAAGACTCAAAGGTGCTAGAGAGTTCTTGTGATGATAGCTCTTCTCAGCATGATGTTTCCACAGATATCGTCTCATCTGACCACTCTTACATCAGTGAGAAGCCAAATGATGAGGAAGAAAAAGGGGCTTCCGAGGAGAAAGAGGATTCTGTCAGTTCTGAAACTGCAGTGGAGGCTGTTTCAACTCATTCTGAAAGTGTTTGTGGGTCATCAGATCAGTGTCTGGTTGCTCCTCTGAGTGATGCATATCCACACAGTCTTGAGAATCAGGAGACTGCACAGCTGAAGAAGCACGAGAAGGAACATGATGTGCAGGAAGAGAAAGCAGTAAAAGAGCCAGAAGGAGATGCACAGACACAGATGGAGGACAGCAAGGCAAGTTCTGGGCAGTCACAGAGTCAAAAAGAGCAAGATGCACAGCTGGAGAACAAGAAGGAACAGAGAGGGACTGAACTGTCTCAGAACAGCCAAGAGTGCCAGCATGATGCTGTGCAGCTGAATGTGGAAAGGAAGGAGTGCAAGGACTTTACAGAAGCAGAAAGCATAGGAGAGATAAAAGGAAGCAAGTCTGAAGTCAAAGAGCAGGATAAGGCTTCAGGAGAAGAACATGCAGACAGCACCAAGGAAGGAGAATCAAGTGTAGCTAGGCAGGAAGGCAGTAACAACACAGAACAACATGCTTTTGATTCTCAGGAAGAAATGAAAACGGGTCATGATATTGTAACACATGTTAACAGCTCTTGGAGTAAAATATCTAGCATTGTGCCTGCCCTAGAAAATAAAAGTGAGGTGGATAACAAAGCTTACATGGCTGAGAAAAGTGACTTCCTGACACCAGGAGAGAGGGCTCAGGAACTCAGGTGTCCCAAAAAGGGTTTGATGCAAACCATTGATGTAACTGCTGATGATTCAGAAGAGGATGATGATGATGATGATGACGACGATGACGACGACGATGATGAAAAAACTGATGATTCTGCTGATGAGATGCTGGATGGTGCTTCTGACTTTCCAAGTGAAGAGGAAATAGATGTTGAAACAGTGGTAAGCATTTCAATATTTATGAAGGTATTTTTAATTTTTGGTTTTTTTCTTATTTGCCAAACTTTTCACAATACATGGATTTGAAAGATCCACAGTATGATGTTTGTGTTCTGGAATTAAGTTTCTTTAGAAAGTCTAGATCAGGGTTCCAGGTGGAAATGTTTTATTTCTTCTTAGTTGAATGCCTTGATTGATTGATTGATTGATTGATTGATTGATTTCTTCATAGGTAGCTTTTTGGTGGCCTTCTAGAAGTTGTCTGGTTGTCAGATAACAAGGCTTCTATTGAGCAAGCTCTAATAAAACTGTTGCATGTTGTCTTCAGGACTTACTCAAGCTACTTGGTTCCTTNTGAGATGCTGGATGGTGCTTCTGACTTTCCAAGTGAAGAGGAAATAGATGTTGAAACAGTGGTAAGCATTTCAATATTTATGAAGGTATTTTTAATTTTTGGTTTTTTTCTTATTTGCCAAACTTTTCACAATACATGGATTTGAAAGATCCACAGTATGATGTTTGTGTTCTGGAATTAAGTTTCTTTAGAAAGTCTAGATCAGGGTTCCAGGTGGAAATGTTTTATTTCTTCTTAGTTGAATGCCTTGATTGATTGATTGATTGATTGATTGATTTCTTCATAGGTAGCTTTTTGGTGGCCTTCTAGAAGTTGTCTGGTTGTCAGATAACAAGGCTTCTATTGAGCAAGCTCTAATAAAACTGTTGCATGTTGTCTTCAGGACTTACTCAAGCTACTTGGTTCCTTGTAATAGGACTTAACAATCCTAAAATATAGTTGCTAATCTAGTATTTCTGTTATTTTAAGCTGCTTCATTCTACTAACTTCTGTCAGTCCTTAATTAATATTTATTTCTTTGCTTATCTCCTTAAATTCCCTTTGAAATCTAGTACCTATCAGTAGGGTATGAAAGCCTTGTATTGGATAGAAAACAAATTGCTCTGGAAATCCCAGGAAAAAAAGAGTAAAACCTTGTGGTTAGTACAGTTAAAATGTGTAGATTTTAATGTTCATAGAATTTCCATTAAATTTTGCCCCCAAATTAGAAGAAAACAATTCCCCATGTAACTCCTTGATGTACTTTTATATATCAGTATGTAATTTAAATATTGCATCGCTACTTAAAATGTATAAAGGAATTTTTTCAGTGAGATGGATGTAAGTAATTAGGTCTTCTTGGTAGGTCTTGAGCATAAGCTCACACAAATGTGTGTAAATGGAGAAAAGGAGGCTGAGGGGAGAATTTACTGCTCTACGACTGCCTGAGAGGAGGTTGTGGTGAGGGTGGTCTGTTCTCCTAAGGAATAAGTGATAAGACAAGAGGAAACAGCCTCAAGTTCTATCAGGGAAGGTTTAGATTGGGAAAAAAATCTTCTGCTACAGGGTTGTTAAGCCCTGGAGCAGGCTGCCCAGGGAAGTCCTAGAGTCACCATCCATGGAGGTGTTTAAAAGACATGAAGGTGAGGTGCTGAGGGACACAGCTTAGTGTTGGGCTCAGCAGAGTTAGGTCAATGGTTGGTTTGATGCAACAATTTTAAAGATCTTTTGCAACCAAAAGAATTTTCTGTGAATCTGTGATTTCCCCACATTGGTTCTTATTGCAGTAATGACTTTATTCTTAATTTTGCACATTTTTCGGATTACCTTCTTACCTTCCCCTAACTTCATGTGTTTGACTTAAGAGACTCTTGTAGACTTCTGTACTCAGGTAAGAGTGAGAAGCTTCCTGAGATGGTATCTTAGCCCTTCTGTATTTCCTACCCTGAATTACATCACAAGAAGCTTAGGAAGGTTCATTGTTGTGGATTTGGTGATAGGTAGTTTTCTGAGAATATCTTATATAAGCAAACCTGTTCATTGTCTGAACAAACTGAAGTGCTGTGGTCTGGGACATTATGTTAAACTCCAAGACATGATGATTGCTCACAAAATTCCTATTGAGAATGACTGTGTCTGTAAATTGTTCACCTAAGTGCTTGTTGGCTTAAGCCAAAACCATGCCAGGGATTGTTACAGAGCTACAGGTAAGAGTCCCATGGTCCAGTTTAATTTACTAATCTAAACACAGCTTCTGTGTCTGGCAAATTATTTTATTTTAAATGTTGGTAAAATGTGTTTTTTTCAGTAATTCTTTTTCTGAGCTGAACATTAAAAGGAACTATTATGAATTTGTAACATTGACAGCTTAATAAAAAGTGCAGTGACCTCTATTTAAGTTCTAAATTTTCCCCTTTGCTGTTAGATGTAAGAATGAAAAAAAAAAGGCTTTTGTTTACACCTGTGTGTGTTCAGGATTTCTAAACTTAAAGGTGCAAAGATTTTGCAAAGAACATTGATGGCAAAAATTTTATGGTTTACCCCTGTCTTGCATGGAAAAGATGCCACATCTCAGGTTTTGAATACCTTTTTAATAGTATGTAGAAAGTTACACCATGAAAACAGCACTAGCTAGATAATTATTAGCAGCCCTTTAGTTAACCTGGTGTTGTCAGCACTCAAAAAGCTTTTCCCATGGTGGTGTTTCTACAGTAAGCTAATTTCCTGTTTGATTTTCCCTCACTTTCTGGCTTGTAGCATCTTTTGAACTACCCTGCACATCCCCCTTCCTTGCAGCACAGTGATGTCCAAGTGTAGTTTAGANCTTATTTGCCAAACTTTTCACAATACATGGATTTGAAAGATCCACAGTATGATGTTTGTGTTCTGGAATTAAGTTTCTTTAGAAAGTCTAGATCAGGGTTCCAGGTGGAAATGTTTTATTTCTTCTTAGTTGAATGCCTTGATTGATTGATTGATTGATTGATTGATTTCTTCATAGGTAGCTTTTTGGTGGCCTTCTAGAAGTTGTCTGGTTGTCAGATAACAAGGCTTCTATTGAGCAAGCTCTAATAAAACTGTTGCATGTTGTCTTCAGGACTTACTCAAGCTACTTGGTTCCTTGTAATAGGACTTAACAATCCTAAAATATAGTTGCTAATCTAGTATTTCTGTTATTTTAAGCTGCTTCATTCTACTAACTTCTGTCAGTCCTTAATTAATATTTATTTCTTTGCTTATCTCCTTAAATTCCCTTTGAAATCTAGTACCTATCAGTAGGGTATGAAAGCCTTGTATTGGATAGAAAACAAATTGCTCTGGAAATCCCAGGAAAAAAAGAGTAAAACCTTGTGGTTAGTACAGTTAAAATGTGTAGATTTTAATGTTCATAGAATTTCCATTAAATTTTGCCCCCAAATTAGAAGAAAACAATTCCCCATGTAACTCCTTGATGTACTTTTATATATCAGTATGTAATTTAAATATTGCATCGCTACTTAAAATGTATAAAGGAATTTTTTCAGTGAGATGGATGTAAGTAATTAGGTCTTCTTGGTAGGTCTTGAGCATAAGCTCACACAAATGTGTGTAAATGGAGAAAAGGAGGCTGAGGGGAGAATTTACTGCTCTACGACTGCCTGAGAGGAGGTTGTGGTGAGGGTGGTCTGTTCTCCTAAGGAATAAGTGATAAGACAAGAGGAAACAGCCTCAAGTTCTATCAGGGAAGGTTTAGATTGGGAAAAAAATCTTCTGCTACAGGGTTGTTAAGCCCTGGAGCAGGCTGCCCAGGGAAGTCCTAGAGTCACCATCCATGGAGGTGTTTAAAAGACATGAAGGTGAGGTGCTGAGGGACACAGCTTAGTGTTGGGCTCAGCAGAGTTAGGTCAATGGTTGGTTTGATGCAACAATTTTAAAGATCTTTTGCAACCAAAAGAATTTTCTGTGAATCTGTGATTTCCCCACATTGGTTCTTATTGCAGTAATGACTTTATTCTTAATTTTGCACATTTTTCGGATTACCTTCTTACCTTCCCCTAACTTCATGTGTTTGACTTAAGAGACTCTTGTAGACTTCTGTACTCAGGTAAGAGTGAGAAGCTTCCTGAGATGGTATCTTAGCCCTTCTGTATTTCCTACCCTGAATTACATCACAAGAAGCTTAGGAAGGTTCATTGTTGTGGATTTGGTGATAGGTAGTTTTCTGAGAATATCTTATATAAGCAAACCTGTTCATTGTCTGAACAAACTGAAGTGCTGTGGTCTGGGACATTATGTTAAACTCCAAGACATGATGATTGCTCACAAAATTCCTATTGAGAATGACTGTGTCTGTAAATTGTTCACCTAAGTGCTTGTTGGCTTAAGCCAAAACCATGCCAGGGATTGTTACAGAGCTACAGGTAAGAGTCCCATGGTCCAGTTTAATTTACTAATCTAAACACAGCTTCTGTGTCTGGCAAATTATTTTATTTTAAATGTTGGTAAAATGTGTTTTTTTCAGTAATTCTTTTTCTGAGCTGAACATTAAAAGGAACTATTATGAATTTGTAACATTGACAGCTTAATAAAAAGTGCAGTGACCTCTATTTAAGTTCTAAATTTTCCCCTTTGCTGTTAGATGTAAGAATGAAAAAAAAAAGGCTTTTGTTTACACCTGTGTGTGTTCAGGATTTCTAAACTTAAAGGTGCAAAGATTTTGCAAAGAACATTGATGGCAAAAATTTTATGGTTTACCCCTGTCTTGCATGGAAAAGATGCCACATCTCAGGTTTTGAATACCTTTTTAATAGTATGTAGAAAGTTACACCATGAAAACAGCACTAGCTAGATAATTATTAGCAGCCCTTTAGTTAACCTGGTGTTGTCAGCACTCAAAAAGCTTTTCCCATGGTGGTGTTTCTACAGTAAGCTAATTTCCTGTTTGATTTTCCCTCACTTTCTGGCTTGTAGCATCTTTTGAACTACCCTGCACATCCCCCTTCCTTGCAGCACAGTGATGTCCAAGTGTAGTTTAGACAGAGTAGTCCTGCCAACTGGAGAAAAGCACTGTGTGTCTCTTCAGCAATGATAACTGTATAAAATTGAAACCCAAGGGAAATGNAGGTAGCTTTTTGGTGGCCTTCTAGAAGTTGTCTGGTTGTCAGATAACAAGGCTTCTATTGAGCAAGCTCTAATAAAACTGTTGCATGTTGTCTTCAGGACTTACTCAAGCTACTTGGTTCCTTGTAATAGGACTTAACAATCCTAAAATATAGTTGCTAATCTAGTATTTCTGTTATTTTAAGCTGCTTCATTCTACTAACTTCTGTCAGTCCTTAATTAATATTTATTTCTTTGCTTATCTCCTTAAATTCCCTTTGAAATCTAGTACCTATCAGTAGGGTATGAAAGCCTTGTATTGGATAGAAAACAAATTGCTCTGGAAATCCCAGGAAAAAAAGAGTAAAACCTTGTGGTTAGTACAGTTAAAATGTGTAGATTTTAATGTTCATAGAATTTCCATTAAATTTTGCCCCCAAATTAGAAGAAAACAATTCCCCATGTAACTCCTTGATGTACTTTTATATATCAGTATGTAATTTAAATATTGCATTGCTACTTAAAATGTATAAAGGAATTTTTTCAGTGAGATGGATGTAAGTAATTAGGTCTTCTTGGTAGGTCTTGAGCATAAGCTCACACAAATGTGTGTAAATGGAGAAAAGGAGGCTGAGGGGAGAATTTACTGCTCTACGACTGCCTGAGAGGAGGTTGTGGTGAGGGTGGTCTGTTCTCCTAAGGAATAAGTGATAAGACAAGAGGAAACAGCCTCAAGTTCTATCAGGGAAGGTTTAGATTGGGAAAAAAATCTTCTGCTACAGGGTTGTTAAGCCCTGGAGCAGGCTGCCCAGGGAAGTCCTAGAGTCACCATCCATGGAGGTGTTTAAAAGACATGAAGGTGAGGTGCTGAGGGACACAGCTTAGTGTTGGGCTCAGCAGAGTTAGGTCAATGGTTGGTTTGATGCAACAATTTTAAAGATCTTTTGCAACCAAAAGAATTTTCTGTGAATCTGTGATTTCCCCACATTGGTTCTTATTGCAGTAATGACTTTATTCTTAATTTTGCACATTTTTCGGATTACCTTCTTACCTTCCCCTAACTTCATGTGTTTGACTTAAGAGACTCTTGTAGACTTCTGTACTCAGGTAAGAGTGAGAAGCTTCCTGAGATGGTATCTTAGCCCTTCTGTATTTCCTACCCTGAATTACATCACAAGAAGCTTAGGAAGGTTCATTGTTGTGGATTTGGTGATAGGTAGTTTTCTGAGAATATCTTATATAAGCAAACCTGTTCATTGTCTGAACAAACTGAAGTGCTGTGGTCTGGGACATTATGTTAAACTCCAAGACATGATGATTGCTCACAAAATTCCTATTGAGAATGACTGTGTCTGTAAATTGTTCACCTAAGTGCTTGTTGGCTTAAGCCAAAACCATGCCAGGGATTGTTACAGAGCTACAGGTAAGAGTCCCATGGTCCAGTTTAATTTACTAATCTAAACACAGCTTCTGTGTCTGGCAAATTATTTTATTTTAAATGTTGGTAAAATGTGTTTTTTTCAGTAATTCTTTTTCTGAGCTGAACATTAAAAGGAACTATTATGAATTTGTAACATTGACAGCTTAATAAAAAGTGCAGTGACCTCTATTTAAGTTCTAAATTTTCCCCTTTGCTGTTAGATGTAAGAATGAAAAAAAAAAGGCTTTTGTTTACACCTGTGTGTGTTCAGGATTTCTAAACTTAAAGGTGCAAAGATTTTGCAAAGAACATTGATGGCAAAAATTTTATGGTTTACCCCTGTCTTGCATGGAAAAGATGCCACATCTCAGGTTTTGAATACCTTTTTAATAGTATGTAGAAAGTTACACCATGAAAACAGCACTAGCTAGATAATTATTAGCAGCCCTTTAGTTAACCTGGTGTTGTCAGCACTCAAAAAGCTTTTCCCATGGTGGTGTTTCTACAGTAAGCTAATTTCCTGTTTGATTTTCCCTCACTTTCTGGCTTGTAGCATCTTTTGAACTACCCTGCACATCCCCCTTCCTTGCAGCACAGTGATGTCCAAGTGTAGTTTAGACAGAGTAGTCCTGCCAACTGGAGAAAAGCACTGTGTGTCTCTTCAGCAATGATAACTGTATAAAATTGAAACCCAAGGGAAATGACCAGGAAGCTTCCAGCACCAAGGAGGTTTACAGATGATCCAGGAGAGCAGACAAGAATGAAAAATGCCCTGTGTATATAATGAAATAACACTATGTTGTCATAAAATCTGACCTGCTAAAATTGCACAACCCTGTACCACTCATATATGTAGTATTTTCAGTATAATGGCATGGAGCTGTTCAGTATTTCTGTAATTAAAATAGCACCTTTACGTGAATAATTTTAGTTCAGCCAGGCTTTTTTCCTCTGACTTCATGATGCTTGTCCTTCTTTCATCAGGCCTTGGGGAAGACTGAAAAAAAAAGGCTGTGGAATGAGCTGTGCTACATGTTTACATGAGCTGTTGCAGCTCAGCCAAGGGTCTGCATCTGAGAGATGCTGCAAATTTGGTCTCTTCCAACTTCTTCCTTTTTGCTTTCCCTCCCCTCCATTCTTAACAGCTACTAGACTTTACTTTCACCTTCTCAGCTGAGCAGTTCTTGGAACTTCAGCACTCTGAATCCTCTAGGACATCCTCCAGATCTCTGTGAGCCCTGGCATAGCAGTGAAGGACTCTTAGAGAAATGTGGAAATCATCAGTTGCCTTCCTGTTTTCCTGCCTTTCTGTGAAATTGAGCTATGGAGTTGACTTAAAGGCAACTTGGATACACCTGTTGCCTTAAGACAAAATGACCTGAGAAAAAAAAATGCATTCAAAAAGTTGCTCCTGTTCATTAAAACAGAATCTTGATGAAGTCTGTCTGAAGTAAAAGCAAGTATGAGGAGGAGTTGTTGAAAAATTGCCATTTACATGAGTGATATTCTTCCAAGTGAGGTTTTATTTGGTACAACTGATGGCTGAAGGTTCTGTCAATGTATAGAGCCACTCCTGAGATGTGAATTAAGTTGCACAGTCTTCACAGGCAGCATTTGAAATTTCTGGAAATGCCTGTGCTGAATTGCAGTGCTATTGCAAAGCTAACTTGGTGGCAGGTACATCTGTGTTTTTTAACCTAGAGTGCAAGCAGTCTGTGGTTGAGCCTCACCCAGGAACGTGGTGTCTCCTGGCTCTCATTCTGCTGTCTTGGGGACTAGTAACTTCTAGCAAGTTCAAAGTTATTTCCTTGTCAAAGACATTAATTTTCTGTGTGCTCTACTTCATCCTAGTGCTAATCAGTCTTAGTTTTTGGAAGAATATTTATGAGATGGAACAAAAGAGCATTTTAAGTGCTTTCATGCCTAGGGTGAAACAGTTCCTGCCAGTGCTAGCACCATACTTCCAAAGTCAGATGAGAATTTATTTCCATGCTGCTCAAGAACTGTCATGGCCTAACACAGCTTCATAGCTGCTCTGAAGGAAAGCTGCAAGAAGCCCCAGAAGTTAGTAGGAATAGAACAACTTGCTTCTCTCTTTTCCAAATAACCCAGGAGAGATCAGAGCTGCCTCCCTGGGCAGAGAAGAATGGTGTCTTTGAAGTCAGCACATGTTAAAAGTCTATTTGAAAGAAAGAGTGATATTGTTCTCTAAGTCTAGTATAATTTCTCCTTGAAGGTCACTCGCATTCAATCTTTCTTTTCCAAAAGACAGGATTCTTAGAAGCATAGAGATAGTAGGTAGCATGGGAGTGTGAGTAATGANTTTAGAAATCCTGAACACAGCTTCTGTGTCTGGCAAATTATTTTATTTTAAATGTTGGTAAAATGTGTTTTTTTCAGTAATTCTTTTTCTGAGCTGAACATTAAAAGGAACTATTATGAATTTGTAACATTGACAGCTTAATAAAAAGTGCAGTGACCTCTATTTAAGTTCTAAATTTTCCCCTTTGCTGTTAGATGTAAGAATGAAAAAAAAAAGGCTTTTGTTTACACCTGTGTGTGTTCAGGATTTCTAAACTTAAAGGTGCAAAGATTTTGCAAAGAACATTGATGGCAAAAATTTTATGGTTTACCCCTGTCTTGCATGGAAAAGATGCCACATCTCAGGTTTTGAATACCTTTTTAATAGTATGTAGAAAGTTACACCATGAAAACAGCACTAGCTAGATAATTATTAGCAGCCCTTTAGTTAACCTGGTGTTGTCAGCACTCAAAAAGCTTTTCCCATGGTGGTGTTTCTACAGTAAGCTAATTTCCTGTTTGATTTTCCCTCACTTTCTGGCTTGTAGCATCTTTTGAACTACCCTGCACATCCCCCTTCCTTGCAGCACAGTGATGTCCAAGTGTAGTTTAGACAGAGTAGTCCTGCCAACTGGAGAAAAGCACTGTGTGTCTCTTCAGCAATGATAACTGTATAAAATTGAAACCCAAGGGAAATGACCAGGAAGCTTCCAGCACCAAGGAGGTTTACAGATGATCCAGGAGAGCAGACAAGAATGAAAAATGCCCTGTGTATATAATGAAATAACACTATGTTGTCATAAAATCTGACCTGCTAAAATTGCACAACCCTGTACCACTCATATATGTAGTATTTTCAGTATAATGGCATGGAGCTGTTCAGTATTTCTGTAATTAAAATAGCACCTTTACGTGAATAATTTTAGTTCAGCCAGGCTTTTTTCCTCTGACTTCATGATGCTTGTCCTTCTTTCATCAGGCCTTGGGGAAGACTGAAAAAAAAAGGCTGTGGAATGAGCTGTGCTACATGTTTACATGAGCTGTTGCAGCTCAGCCAAGGGTCTGCATCTGAGAGATGCTGCAAATTTGGTCTCTTCCAACTTCTTCCTTTTTGCTTTCCCTCCCCTCCATTCTTAACAGCTACTAGACTTTACTTTCACCTTCTCAGCTGAGCAGTTCTTGGAACTTCAGCACTCTGAATCCTCTAGGACATCCTCCAGATCTCTGTGAGCCCTGGCATAGCAGTGAAGGACTCTTAGAGAAATGTGGAAATCATCAGTTGCCTTCCTGTTTTCCTGCCTTTCTGTGAAATTGAGCTATGGAGTTGACTTAAAGGCAACTTGGATACACCTGTTGCCTTAAGACAAAATGACCTGAGAAAAAAAAATGCATTCAAAAAGTTGCTCCTGTTCATTAAAACAGAATCTTGATGAAGTCTGTCTGAAGTAAAAGCAAGTATGAGGAGGAGTTGTTGAAAAATTGCCATTTACATGAGTGATATTCTTCCAAGTGAGGTTTTATTTGGTACAACTGATGGCTGAAGGTTCTGTCAATGTATAGAGCCACTCCTGAGATGTGAATTAAGTTGCACAGTCTTCACAGGCAGCATTTGAAATTTCTGGAAATGCCTGTGCTGAATTGCAGTGCTATTGCAAAGCTAACTTGGTGGCAGGTACATCTGTGTTTTTTAACCTAGAGTGCAAGCAGTCTGTGGTTGAGCCTCACCCAGGAACGTGGTGTCTCCTGGCTCTCATTCTGCTGTCTTGGGGACTAGTAACTTCTAGCAAGTTCAAAGTTATTTCCTTGTCAAAGACATTAATTTTCTGTGTGCTCTACTTCATCCTAGTGCTAATCAGTCTTAGTTTTTGGAAGAATATTTATGAGATGGAACAAAAGAGCATTTTAAGTGCTTTCATGCCTAGGGTGAAACAGTTCCTGCCAGTGCTAGCACCATACTTCCAAAGTCAGATGAGAATTTATTTCCATGCTGCTCAAGAACTGTCATGGCCTAACACAGCTTCATAGCTGCTCTGAAGGAAAGCTGCAAGAAGCCCCAGAAGTTAGTAGGAATAGAACAACTTGCTTCTCTCTTTTCCAAATAACCCAGGAGAGATCAGAGCTGCCTCCCTGGGCAGAGAAGAATGGTGTCTTTGAAGTCAGCACATGTTAAAAGTCTATTTGAAAGAAAGAGTGATATTGTTCTCTAAGTCTAGTATAATTTCTCCTTGAAGGTCACTCGCATTCAATCTTTCTTTTCCAAAAGACAGGATTCTTAGAAGCATAGAGATAGTAGGTAGCATGGGAGTGTGAGTAATGACTTGCAGAAGTAAGGATGCACAGACACACTTAAAGATGCCTTCTACACATAGATGTAAGCACATATACTCACTGTGTACTTTACTAAAGGCTACTTTGCTACAAAGATGATATCCCCAGTGTATATAGCCTTTTGTAAAGGAGGGCAGCCTTGCTTTACTTTTTATACTGGTTCTGTTTTCCATTTTCTGTAGCCTTACTCATGCAGCTGTGGGAGGTGATGTATTACACAAGGTTTAAAAAAAACCAAATGGATAATTTTGTGTGGCAGCATGATTCACAGTGTGGTTACTCTGTGGTGCCAGAGTGGTGCAATTTTTATGTTGATCTTTGAGTTTTAGATAGCCCTGCTGCAACTTGTGGGTTTCAGGGGTTTGGGGTGGTTTTTTTTGTTGGGTGTTTTTTGCTTTTTGGGGTGTTTTTTTTAGAAAATACTATATTTAGTCAGTATTGAGACATATATATCAAAGGTGAGGTTACTAGAAATCCTGCTCTGTCAAAAGGGAAACTCCTCAAAATTCACTGTCTGGTTATAAATTGAGTCCCTTTAAACTAACATAGCTGCAGCAAATTTTATGACTGATGATTGCAAATGTGTACCCTTAACCACTTGTTAGTTATGCTTATGCAGTAATTTAGGCTGCTCTTGTTTGTTGTTGATACAGTGCTGTTTGTAGCCAAATCTGTGGTCAGCTGAGTAAATGCACCACTTCTTTCTAATTAGAGTTAAAAAAAACCCAGCAGTGCTGCAGATAACTTTATTCAGCCCCATGAAAAGCATTTATTAGAGGCCCCGACCTCATCTAGTATTGCACATTGGTTTTATTTTTCCTTCCTGTTCTGCACTTAGTATTTTTTGTAAATAACTGTGCCAGTTTCAGGTAAGTATTCAGGGGAGGAGGAGATTGTATCTCCTCAAAAAGAAAGAAAAAAAGGACAAAGAGAACAAGGAAATAGAGAAGGAAGAGGTCAAGATTATGTTAGTTCAGGGAACTGTGTGCAGCAGTGCAGAATTGAAGTATAATTACATTTCCTTAAGGAGGAAAAAGAGTTCTGCATTCTATAAGCAGGAAAAAAACCCCATATAAAATATTTCAGTAGAAATGACAATACAAAATTTAGTGGAATGCAGTTTGTTTTGTGGGGGTGGGAATCACCTGGTACTACAAATGACCACAAGATTGATGCTTAACTCTTGTATTTGCTCCTGCACTGCAACTACTCTAGCTCCATCTTCACAGATGGTAGCAAGTTTTCTGTATCAGGCAAGAATGGAGAGAAAAAATTAATTTACAATAATTATCGGGCAGCATTTTGAAAGGAGACCAAATCATACTCTTCATCATAGAAGCAGTTTCCTGTGACCCAAAGAAGCCTGGTTGTAAGATGTTCTGATTGTTGTTAGCTTAGATAAGAGAGACCATTACTAAGGTGATAACAATCTCAACTTGTGTCTAAAAAATGTTAGTGAGAGTCTAAAGTAGCAGCTTGTAAAGACAGTTTAATCTTACTGGAAAAATGGAGGCAGGAAAGCTCTGCCCCATGGAAGCATTTTATCTTGTCTGTAGTCAAAATGCAAATGACAGGTTTGGGCTTTGCCCTTAGCAAAAGTCATTTTGCAGCCTTGCTAGGTGGGAGGAATTCAGAGGTGACAGTTAAAATAACCACCTGCTTAGTACTGTCTATGGGACAGAGTAGGAGATTTTGATTCCTCGTGGTTCTTAATGTTATGATGTAATCTCTTTTTGAGACTGAAAAGTGCAACTGTTTGGCCTGAGCTCTTATTGCTGAGTAGCTATTTTAAAAAACACCCCACAACCTGTTCCAGGATGCGCGTGAATACAGTGAGGATGACGAGCAGGTGGACATTGAGACCGTGGAGGAGCTTTCAGAGAAGATTAACATTGCCCGGCTGAAGGCCACAGCTGCCAATGCCCAACCTTCCAAACAGAAGTAAGCATCCTTGGGGAGCACTACAGTTGTGTTTTATTGCTGAATGAACCCAGTAACCCACAGGTTCAGTGGGATGGTAAGATGAAGAGAGGCTTGTGTCAGGTCTTCCTGAGCACGGGTGCTTCCCAGTGCCTGAGGACGGGGCTGTTGTAAGTAAGAGTAGATGTGAGGTGTCTAAGCATTTTTTAATTATTTCCCCCCCCCCCCTCTAATTAATTTGTTCATTGGGATGCATATGTTTTAATATAAAATGATTGGGAATGAATCGCCTCCCTTCCTGCAAACTGAATATGAGCAGGGACGTGCAAGTGGGATTTTGCAAGCTTTGATTATTCTTGCTTGGTAGACTTACTGTTTTTAGGCAGAAGCAGTCATGAGCTTAATCCCTGATCCTGTAAATCCAAGCTTTGTCTTTGGGATCATTGCCCCACCAAAGAAATTATTTTCTTAATTGCATATAGTCTGCCAAGGTTGCATAGCTTGGCTTTTTTTTTTTGTTGCTGCTGTTCTGTATTTTTGTTTTATTGTTTTGTTACTGTTGCTGCCCTTGAATTTATAATGAAAAATGCAAAGCTAAAACGTGGCTTAATTGATGTGAAGGTGGTCATGGTTATTTTTCAGTTGCACCAAAACAAATGGGGAACCTTGCTTTGTTAGTT
Source organism: Ceyx cyanopectus (assembly GCA_013401355.1). Lineage (NCBI taxonomy): Eukaryota > Metazoa > Chordata > Aves > Coraciiformes > Alcedinidae > Ceyx > Ceyx cyanopectus. The sequence goes on from VYZU01010994.1 coordinate 27,892, forward strand.
CTTTTTGTTTGAAGATTATTTTTTTTTGCAGAAACTAAGTTAGGTGTGTGTTTTTCATTTGTTTTTGGTTTGGTTTTTGTCCTTTCAAAAATACAGCTCATCTTTTTTCCTTAGTTAACTTTGCTTTATACTTAGATGACTTTGCTGTACATTGTGAAGATTTTTCAATGAGAGAGAAAAACAGATGTAATGTTTTGTAAGAAATAATTATTTCAAATGTGTATTGTTCTTTGTTTTCTTGAAGCTTCTGAGATATGAGGAAGCTGTTATTATATAATAGGATAGTAAGGATTTTGATTCTAGGTGGGAGAGGGATTCTTTTGCCATCTATTGAATTTCTGGGATTTGTTTTTAATAAAGAACCAAAGTGTAATTAAAAAAAAAAAAAGTTTCTGCAGCTAATAGTCACAGGCTGAATTTGAATTTCTCTTTGGCATATAGTGAAATAGTTTGCTTTTTGCACAGTGGGTTAACTTGACAGCTTTCAGAAGAGCTCCTATTTTTTCCACGATGATGGCATTAGAGTTCACTTTCTTGAGAAAGCTCAACAGTATCTTGCTTTCCTTTAGATAAGGAAGAGTTAATTTCAAGGGATAAAAAAATGAGTAATTCTTGGCTGTTGGAATGTAGTTAATGAGGATAGAGTGAATGAGATGAGTAGTGTTGGGAAAAACTTTTTACCTTTCTTCCAGATACCATGCTCCTAATTCTTCGGATGAAAATTTATCAGAAAAACGTACAAAGGTATATGTTTGCTCTCCTCTTTCCTTTGGGTATCACACCTCCATTTTAAAGATAAACTTTCATCTCAAGTGCAACTCAACACAATTGATCTGCCTTCCATATATTTATAATTAAATGCAAGAACCCAAATGTGTATTTGGGGGGGGTAGGGGTTCAGTCCGAGTCTTATTAAAGAAGAAGACTGCTTTTGTCATCAGTGGGTTTCAGATTTGCCTTTATAGAGGGGAGGAATATCTGCCCTTTATTTATGAGCACTTCTGCTTAGGATTTTTGTTCTTGGTATAAATTTTTACAGCAAAATAACAACTGAGAAGTGTTTTTGTGTTGTTGAAGACAGTATGTAGGATTATACAGGCACAGCACTGGGTGAAGGATTTCTGAAAACAGTAGTTTAAATAATACATACATAGGAAAGTTAAAGATAGCAGAATCCTTTAAAACCAAAATGGCAATCCTTCTGAAGCTTACACTGTGTTTTAGGGTGGCTTTGAAGCCAGTTTCACTAACTGTCCATGATAACTTATCTGTGATCTACTCAGTGTCAAATCTGGAGCTACCTGCTGGGGTGGGATGGGTCTTTGAGCCTGGTGTACATCTTCTACATTAGAGCAGACTGGTGTGTGTGTGCTTTCACCTGAGATGGGTTCCAGGATGCTCTGCCTGCCTCGCCTCCTCCACGTATTCCTCTCTCTGCCTTGGAAGATACAGCACAAGGCCCTTCCTTGAAAGGACCCCAGTATGCCCGACATAAGAGCAGATGCAGTTGCAGCCTTAGTGTGCTCAGTCTGCCTGTGAGGGCAGAATGGATGTCCAGAGCCAGCTTTCAGGTTAGAGTCTTCACATTCCTCCTAAGGCCACCAGGCTCCATAGTAGTAGCACTGTACCTGAGGAGTCTTTTCGACTGGGGTTTGGAGCAGACCTAAAATGATGTTTAAAGAAAAACAACTACTCACATAAATACTACTTTTTAAGTGTTGCTTTGTCATGAAATAAATAGTATAATTACACAAAACCTGCAAGAGTAACGATGCAGTAACAAACCTTCAGATCTGTAGAGATTAGTACTTGTGCTTATTGCCTGACAACCTTTTTGGCAGCTTAGCAAATTCAATCACAGGGCCTGTCTTGGATGCTTTCTGTTTCTTGGTGATAAGTTTAAAATACTTGTCTTTCTTACCTGCAATGTCTCTTATGCCCAACCCATATGTAACCATGAAACAAAACAGAAATCAAACTAATATAACTCCAGCAAAAAATGCAAGTATATCCTGTGTTTGCTCTGTTTCATTTTTTAGTAGACTTTCTTGACAAGCAGACGACAAAAATGGCTCAAAACACGTGTGATTTTGCTGTAATCCTGTGGTTTACCTAAGTAGCCTTGTATTGCTAAAAAGAAAAGTTCCTGCCTAGAAGGGAACTGCTCAGTACCTCTTCCTTCAGGGTTGCTGTGATGATGTTGGTCATTTCTTGTGGGCCAGCATTTCACGCTCGCTGCCTGTGCTTCTGACACCGAACTTTAACGAAGGTGTAACAGCAGAATAGCATGCCATGAAGTCTTCAGGTGTCTGTGAAAACCTTGTGAATTGGGCATGCCTTTGGCCACTTTTGTCTTTAAACTGCTTCAATATGGTTGCTTCTCCAGCACAAGAGGCAGTTCCGGAGCAGGAGGCTGAAGACTGAATCGGAAGCCTTCGCTCATTACCGCCAGACGCACACAGCCAACGAGCGCCGGCGCCGGAACGAGATGAGGGATCTCTTTGAAAAGCTGAAGAAAGCTCTGGGATTGCACAGCCTCCCCAAGGTCTCCAAATCCTACATTCTCAAGCAAGTAAGTGTTTTGAAGCTTAAGTGGGGAGGAGAATCATTTAATTTGGACAAAGGCATTAAGCTAGCGTGCAGGCTTTGAGTGAGTCCCGCTGATGCTCTGAATAGAGAGCTTGTGGCACCTTTGCAGGACTCTCCAGAATAAAACAGAACCTGACACAGTTTCTACTCCCAAAAGCTTAATCTTTAGGAGACAGGTGCATGTTTTCAGATTAGCTCTTTCTTTGCTGTATTCTTTGTGAATTGAACCATGGAAGGGTATGTCTTCATACCCTTCCGTCAGGCAGTCCTAAGTCTAAAGTCCTAAGTCCTAAAAGTCCTAAGACTTTTTTCTCTTCTTTTTTTTTTAATGAAGGACAAGATAACATTTCATTCAGAATTGTTATGACATAAAAAACTAACTGTAAAGGTATAAACAACAGGAAATAAAACATTAGTTGCATATATACATAATTATGCTTATCAGCCCTACCTTGAAATTGTGGGATAAAATAGTGGTTTGATTCTGTAATTTTTTTCTTTAAAATAGCTGAACTTTGGAGGAAGGGCATCCAAGGTGTTTATTACTTCTGAACTTACATTTAGGGAAAGCTGGAATTCCATGTTTGTTCACATACTTTCTCTTCCTAGTTTCTCAAGATCATGAAAATGTCTGAAGAAATTTAGTAAATGTGTCTGGGGAGGAAAATTATTATTTCATCTATCACTGCTGCTTTATGAGTTGGTTCCTTGAAACTTTTCTAGGCCTTTGAAGAAATCCAAGGGTTGACTGATCAGGCAGATAAACTTCTGGGACAAAAAACCTTACTGACACGTAACCAAGATACTTTGATTCGAAAAGTGTCCACACTTTCAGGTGAGACTGGTTTTGGATACTAAAATAAAGGATACTAAATAAAGGGCTTTTAAGAGTGGGAATAAGTGAAATAATCATCTGGATTCAGATGAGTAATTAGTTCACCTAAATTTTAGACTCTTGATGCCAGGCAAAGATCTGCAGAGCTCTGGTTCAGTGGTACACTCATTTTGAAATGACAGCTCAGTGCTTCAAACACAGTTGCTGGTGGCCAAAATCTCTGCCACCCTTGGTCAGCTTGGCAGAGAACTCTCCTTGTCCTGCATTTCTGAGAACTAGTAGTGTCTGTCCACAGAACAAAACTGGGGTGTACTCTGGAGCTGCTGCTTCTCAAGATGAGGTGGAGGGAAGCTGTGACGTGTTTTAACCAACAAACAAAATACTAAATTATTCTTGTGATCTTGTCACTGTCTGGGGATGAGAACAGGAGACTCCCTGTAAAGTAGAAATGAAAACAACGTAAATCTTGTGTGTTTATGTGAATCAATTCCTCTATATTTGAGGTACTTGGTAAAAAAAAAAGTGTTCTAGTGAGCCCTCATCTTAACCCAGGAATGTATGATAGGCTTTTTGAACAGGGAGTGAAAGCAAATAATTTCACAAAGTGGTTTTCTGACCTTTTGCCTTCCTCGTGAAGTACCTCTAAACTGATGAGGAAAAAGTCCTCACTGAGGAGATGTAGGTAAATACAGACTTAAAGATAGACCATGATGTTAGAACATAAATACTAAGCAGAAATCAAGCCAGTTGTCATGTGTGGGTGTTAAAATGCTGCTGCAAAGGAATTTTCCTTCCTGTGGGAAAGCAAAGGTTTTCACCAGGCTGGGACCTTGCTGGCATTTGTTTGTAAAAGAGCAGAAAGATGTTTTGACTCTGGGTGTTGTGACACCCCAGCCAATCACCCCAGGGGGTGGCTGCTTTCTTGTCCAATTACCTTGAAGTTAAAAGGGTATAAAAAGAGCTGTAAATTAATAAATAAAGGCTTCTTGGGATCTTGGTGAAGAAAATCATCTCTGCCTCACTCTTGCAACTGGCAGATAAATGACAGTCATGGACACCTGTATAGATTATTTCATCTTTGATCATATTAAATTGTGTGCACCTGCAGAAAAGCTATAAAATAGGTTACAGTTTCCATTGGTAACTGTTTGCAATTCTACATCTAAATGTCATTTAAATAACAGGGTCCATAGTCCAAGAAATTTCATACCAGGTAAAGGTATTTATTCATTTAGATATCATTAGGAGATATGAAGCTTTTTTTCACAGCTGTGGATATTTTCAAATGGTACTTGCTCAGCAACATCTAGTGCTTGTCCAAGCTGGATTTTGCTCATTTAAGTTGCACATAAATTCAAAATGTATGGATGTTTCTTCTAGGGGAAAAAAAATAAATAAATTGGAATAAATAGGTAATGACTCTCCACTGTTACTAAATACACTATTTACTAGGTGGGAGTAGTTGTTATCTGTTGTACAGTAATTGAAAGGTGTTAATTTCATAGATTTACCTTTTTTTTTTCTTATTCTGTCCAGTTCTTTTATTTTGGAGAGTTTCAAGATAGGTTGACTCTCTGATACTTCTTTTTTTCTGTAGGGAAGACAGAAGAGGTCGTCCTGAAGAAGCTGGAATATATTTATGCCAAACAAAAAGCAGTAGAAGCCCAAAAAAAGAAGAACCCTGACCCAGAAGAACCTGTTGTAACTCAAACTGCTCCCAGACATCAAGAACTCTCTTCTGCTCTCCCCAAGGAGCTGCCTCGAATACCTATGACAAACAGAAGAGGCAAACCATTGATACTTGCCAGGAAAGGAGTCCGTGCCACAGGTGGGCTAAAAGCAATGCACCTTTGGCATAAAGGGGAGACTAGGAGGCTTCAAATGCTGAGCTGCTTGTGCAGGCAACTTCATACTAAAAGAGTATAGGACCATCCATCCAATAGGGGTGGAAACCATTTGTTTGACTTTTGAGTTTTAGAATGATGGGAAGTAAATTCCTATGAAGCTCTACTTCAGTCTCAAGAGTTCCACTTAAATCCTGCAGTCATTTCTGAGTTAAAGATGTTTTTTTCTTCTGCTGACTCAAAACCTGAAGCTCAAGACCTGGAATACTGGATTTGTTAGAATACATTCAGTTCTTAAAACCTCCCTCCCCAAATAAACTACCTTTCAAAGTGGTGAAGGACTTGCAAATGACAGAATTGCAAGAATTGTATTTGAGCTGAGAACTTGTGGCTGTTTGGCATTTATAGAGACTTTTGCAAAATAAAAATAGGAAAGAGCAAAAGAATGGCAGAAATCCAAACTTTCGTGGTAGTATCACTCAAGGATCTTGTGATGCTCCCTATTTTGATAATAATTAATAGACCTTATTGAAGTGGTCTTGGGCTTTTATGAACAATCAATCATTATTGGTTCCCAAGCCTCGTTTTTCTCCAGTCCTGGCAAAGTTTGGCATGAGAATTTGGATGAAAGGAGAGGACTTGCTTTGTCTCTTTGGGCTGAACAAGTCCCCTTCATAATGTCATCAAGACTGCTCTGGTATTTGCTCAGGGTGGCTCTGGAGGGTTAGGATTGTTGCTGCACAGAGATAGCACAGCCTGGCTCTGGCTGTGTAGGTGAGGTTCCTAGAGCCTCTGCAGCAGTTTTCTAAGGGCTTATAAAGTCTCAATGGAATTACTTCCACAACTGCACTTAAAGGGGATTATTTTCCATCAGGGGTGCTGTGCCACAGTGAGTTGCTGATTTGCACATTTCTTGTTTTCCAGAGGATGCTGCATCCTGCCTCACCCTCACTGCTGCAAGCCTCGTGATGACTCCCCAGGGGCAGGTGCTTACCTTGAAGAGCCCACTGGTGCCAGGGCAAGTGGCAGCTGTTCCTTCCACCTTACTGCAAGCTGAACTGAAAACCCAAGCTCTCAACACTACCATGGCAGCACAGCCAAGTATGGTCACGTGAGAGAATGTTTGACACATCAGTACTGTGCTATTCAGAGATAGGCTTAACAGTTTAGAGCTGCATGTTACTTGATTTTTGCTTTTTTGGGGTTGGTTTGTGGTATTGTGTAGTGGGGTTGGTTTTGTTGTGTGTTTTGGTTTGGGGTTTTTTTTTTGTGTGGGTTTTGGTTTTGGTTTTTATTTTTTATACTTTGGCTATAAATGTATTTTAATATGGGAGATTTGATACCATTAATTCCAGCTATCAGTTCATCAAAGGTAAGCAAAATCTATTCAATATTTGCTATTCCCAAGTTGGAGAAACATAAGGAAGATTTCTTAATCACCTAACCTTCTATTCTAAACACTTTAAGATGCTGTTACAGTGTCAAGTCTTGCCTGAAAGTGCAAGGCTTTTATTTTAACGGCTTAACTGTGTATCTGAAAAGATTCTTGTTTCCACTTCACTCTCTCCCTTCCCCTTTTCTTGGACAAGGTATTGCTTCTGTGATGATTCAGCTGCCAGGATCAACAGTTCCCGTGCAAGTAAAAGGAATCCTTACTAACTCTACCATCCCTATTACACTGTCACCTGTTTCTGGAAACCCAGTGCCCTCAGCAGTAATGCCAGCTACAGGGCCACGCTCAGGTAGGCTTTTTTTCATTTTTAATGGATCTTTTTGCTTGCATGCAGGGAACATTATCCTTGCAACAATGCAGGTAAATTGTTTTCTCACTAGGAAAGTAATAATAGGTATTATTCTCTGCCTATTCAGAGAAAATTGCTACTAAATGTTTTGAACAGTTTAGAGGGGGCTCTAGGGGATTGTAGATGAGAGCTTTTTAACTTTCCTTCACTGAGCCTTGCTGCTCTCAGCAACATCAGAATAAGCAGGGACTGGAAGGTGTCTGTGGTATAATGGATCTTACTGAGGAATCAGCATTGCAAAGCAGTGGTGGGGCTGTTGAAAAATCTTTGCCTTACCCTGACACAGCTCCTTCCCATACCCTGCCAGCTCTGCTGCCCTTTGGCAAGATGTTTTTGAAGACCCAAGTACATTTGGTCTGGGTGTGGAGTGGTGCCTGCCAGTAGCATGCTGCTTGCTGTCTGTTGTGTTAAAAGCAACTCAATCTCTGTAGTCATTGGGTCATAATAAAAAAAGAAAGTTCAGATTTGGGGCTGGGAAAAATCCGAGTGCTATAAATGGGGAACTCCTTGGTGGCATAAAATAAATTGCATAGTCCTGAAGTGCCTCTGTAGTATTGTGCACAAAACCTGATATTGCAAAATGTGAATATAAACCCTGAAAAAATGGTAAGGGAAACAACTGTCATTCTGTTGTCCTTGTGCATCTCCAGCAGAACTGTAAGTGTGCCAGTTATCTGCATTTGTGCCAGCCTGCTGAAGGAAGGGAATGGGCAGGTGGTTCTGAGATAATAGACATGAAACTTGCTTGTGCTCTACAAGTTCAGAGTTTAAAAATTAGTGTTTTGAGGTTTTGTTTGACCAAAACCAGTATGCAGTTTAAATTGTGACTAGCAGCTAACTTGAGGAAGACCTGAAAGTGAGCACATGACATTTAATAAGGAATCATTACCTTGCAGTTAGCACAGATCTTGATGGACACTGCTTTGTTTTGTTTTGCAGAAAACGAGGATTCATTCATGATGCCAAGGATTGTTAATGTCACATCACTGGCTGCTGAGGGAAGCATGAGTCTAAACCTGAACAGAAACAAAAATTCTAGTGTGACAACAGCTGAAGGCACTTCGGGTTCTGAGAAAACCTTGGCTGTAGCACCCCTTGAAAGTAGGAAGAGTGATGGCATCCTTTCAGAAGAAAAAGCCAAACCATGTCCTGGAGATGGTGGGGCAGATGGAAGAAATTCCACGGGTCCCACAAAAGTTTCCTTGGAAAATAAAGATGGTTTTCCACAGCTCCGGAACGTTTCCAGTACAAAGGAACCTCCAGAGTCCTTTAGCAAAAAGCTTGTCCTTGGAGAGTTTGTAGGGGGTCAAGGCAGGAGGAAAGGTGGTGATCCTGGAGGGGAAAGATTAAAATGTAAGGAGCTGCCATACCGCAAGCTGCAGATCAAGGATTCCAGGATAGAAATGGAGTTCAGGAAGGTAGCATCTGCAATGGAGGAAGCAGATCTGGATGCCAGCGAGCTGTTGAGCAGCATTGAGGACAGTGATGACACTGATGAAACCCTCACTTCTCTGCTCAATGAGATTGCCTTCCTCAACCAGCAGCTGAACGATGATGCTTCATCTATGTCAGAACTGCCCAGCACTCTGAACTCAGATTTCTCTCATGAAGAAGCAGAACCTCGTCGGAGGACAGTCAGTGATCACCTTGCCACTGCAGATGGGTCTTCCTTCCAGTTTGGCCATTTGGGAAGCAGTTTTAAAGAGCTTTCTGAAGTTTCAGAGGGTGGTGGCTCTATAAGCCCTCTCCTGCTGCACCTGCAAGATGATGACCTTGCTGATGGGGACAAGAACTCCGGGGAGCCTTCATCCGAAGCAGATGTTTTAAAGATAGTAATAGGTGCTGAAGTGAAGGATCCACTTCCCAACCTGTCTGAAACCAGTGGTGGGAGCAGAAAAACCACAACAGCTTTGGCAGAGACCACTAATGTGACTCCACCAGTTCTGCAGATGAAAACTAATCCAGAAACTAGTAATGCTGACACTTTGTGGAGGCCCATGCCCAAGCTGGCACCTCTTGGCTTAAAAGTGGCAAGTCTGCCAGCAGACTTAGAAGGGCAGAGTAATAAAGTGATGCCCCTGTTGGCACCTATAGTTGCAAAACTGGCACCCAGTGGGGTAAAAACTTCTTCATTACCTGCAGCTGTTCAAGAAGGACAGGATAACAAAGTGATGCCCACGTTAGCACCCGTGGGTACAAAATTGAACACTGCTGGGACCTTGCCTTCAAATTCAGCAGGCAAATAAATGTATTTTTTACCAGAGAGTGGAGTGGAGCTGTGGAGCAGCATGAACCAGTGTCAGAATCCAGCAGCCTCCCATGTCTGCAGAGCTCGTTTTCTGTACAGCATCAGCACTCTGTTCATCTGAGGGCAGGCCCCAAATTGTGAAGTTAGTGCTACAAAACATGAAGCATGTTGACATATTTTTACCTCACTGTTGTATTCCGGGTGTTCTCCTTCCCCCTCCACAAGGCAAAAAGGATGGTCTGTAACCATTGCTGGGCACATGGTATCCTGCAACAATTGGGTCCTTCACAGAAATACTTTGTCAAAGGACTGAGAAACTGAGGCCATTGAAAGAGATTTCTTGTTTCGTTGATATTTTTGGTTTTTTCCCACCCAGTAGGGAGTCAGCTGCCTCGTTGGGGGAAAAAAAAATCTGGATTACTTGATTTTTGTACCAGGCAAATTATCTATGCAGAAATGGGATTGTTCACAATTGCTGTTCTTACGTTTGCAGAATATGATGAATGTGCAGAAATGAGATTGTGGTTGCTCTAGAGCAGCAGGAGGGAAATCTGAGACTGTGCAGAGGGCTGAAGTGAAAAGCTTTTGTACTTTGGTGCTAGATGGTTTTCTGGCAGAGACTCTTTTTAGGAGCTTATGCTCAGAAGATTTAAATGGACATCTGTAACTCTCACTACATGGGGAAAAAAATGAAATTTCCCAGTATAATTAGAAGTAGGACAGTATGTTAATTTTAATAACTACTCAAAAATCCCCCCATTTTGCCTCCTGCCCTATACAAATACTCCCTGCTTTCATGCTTAGGAAGGGAAAATTACAGAGAGTAGAAAAATTTAGGCACCCTGTTGCTACATCTTTAAATACATGGCTGAAGTAGCTTGAGTGTCTTCCCAGTTCTTGTTTTGTTTCCTCCTGTCATTCTTCAGGGTGTTTCTGGTGATGAAGAATGTTAATAGGAAGTGTTGGTTCAGAAAAATACAGGATGATTTCAGGGCTGTCAGAGCCTGGAATAAATGAGAGGGGTGTATATGTGAATGTATATATGAAAATATGTGTGTATCTTTCCAAATCTTCAATTTCTTTATAAAGTCAGGAAAGAAGGTACTCAGAGGTTTCTCACTGCATTTGCACAAGCTGTGTATAGTGGAAAAAAAACGAAAAAAAAAAAGAAAAAAAAAGTCCAAAATGCTCATTACCAGAGAAGTAGAGCAGTATTGAATCACAAGATGTATTTTTTATTCCTCTCTGCTACTGCTTACTCAGTAACCTGTAGATACTCTTCAGTGTTCAGCTTTTGGATGTGAAGGGCCTACCAACTGTAAAGATATTTATATTTTTGTACACAGTTTTTGTTTTCATAGTTTTCTTGACAAATGAAATTTCAGCTGAGGAGAGATGATTTGTTAATGAGTGTGTACACAATCTTTTCCTATCAAGTTTGTAAATAGGAGTTTACTGTGCGCCTGGGGGGGCTTCCTACCTGCTCCAGAAAGGAACATTGCCAAGCAAATCACATGGAGTTGGGTGACGTGTTTCTACTTTTTGTTTAGGAATGTAATCCCCAACTTACTGTTCCCTCAACAGCAACTGGCATTCCCCCTAAAATTCCCTGTTTTTGATGCAGCAGCACAAGAGTTGCACCCCTGCAGCACTGAAGTTGTGTGGGGGTGAGGGCAGTGGAGCCCTGCAGCTGTAGGTACCCCGGGTGAAGGTCTTCCCACCTCTCTTTGTGCTCATGCTGCAGAGGAGAGAAGCCCTTTGAGCTTGGTATGAGTAGAGCCACTCCAGAGGCAGTGTAAAAAAGCTTCTTCACCTGGCTGCTCTGAAGGGTGTGTTTTAAGCAGTTATCTTCCCTGTAACTCTTTATTGCCTTTTGCAGATCTACTATTTTAATATTCAGTATACATCCTGGATCAGTGATTTGTAAAAGGAGAGTGTAGGTCAGCATTGAGAGTTGTGCAGAATCTTAGAGTTGTCACTGAATGCCTTAGAAAAGGGACTTGACAAGAAATATTTAGACATGCATTGCTCATGATTAAAGAATTTTAACCTTATTTGAAACCAGTGGAAATCTGGAGTATTAAATCCGTTTAGTGGCATTCCATCAGGCTTCAATTTACCTACCTGGGGATCTGGTCCTGAGCATTTCTAATAACCTGAAGTTGCTTATTTCTTTACTTATGGCAGCTTATTTTGCCAGTAGATGTCATTCCTCCTGTGTGTGAAACAGAACCCGGAACTGTGCTGTGATTCCTGTCAAATTCCTGCTCACTGACCTTTCTTTCTGCACCCCATCCTCCTTATGGTTCCAAATGGCTAATTTTAATGACAGAATTGTGTGTTAGTCATAACTGAAAGCTTTAGAAGTGTACATGCTTTGTATGCTTCAGTGGGACAAAGAGAGCTGCAATGTGAAAACCATTCAAATACTCCATAAAATAAATGCTGAGGTTTTGAGGATGTTTTGTCCATTATCAATGTACTGGGAAATGTGGATGTATTTACTGTTTGGCACTGGGCAGGGAGGAATCTTTACTGCCTAAAAAACGTGCTTTGTAGAGATGACAGCAAAAGATTTTGGTTCCTGAACACTATTACTAAATTAATGATGATCAGTCTCCAAATTTGGCTGTGAAAAGCAATAGCTGGTGTAGTTCCCAGAAAGATCTGTGATGGGTTCTACCAGGCAACAAAGCATGTTGGAAATGCTCTTAGTTTTTGCTCTCTTTGTGTGGATTGCTCATGTCTCCAGCTTAATGTTGTCCTATGAATTTAAGTGCTGACTCTGTTTTGGTTTTTTTTGCTCTTCCCTTAAGCGCCCGTTGGTTTGGAACAAACCTTTAAAGAACTTATCTATTCTGTCTTTTGAAGCAGTAATGCAAGAATAGGACATGTTAATGTAAAGATGCTAGAATCAGGAAAAAAAAGGAAACCCCCCTGCAAGGCGCACGTTCTCACTAGACCAAGAGACCTGGAGATTTTTTTTTTTTACACATATGTAAATAGACTGGAATGTTTTTAAGAATATAATAAAATGTCAGATTTAGCTTTTTTTTCCTTTTATATATTAAAATATATCTTTCCCTCTTTTCTGCTTTTGAGAAATCAATATTTTTGTAGAAATCTAACAGTACAGGACTCTTAAATAACTGTATGTGACAGACAAGGTGTAAAACTAAAATAAACCAATTGAGGTCAACTAGAAACTGGCTTTGAAAGTTTATTACAGGGAGGGAGAGGGGGCAGAAGTGATGTGGTAGCTGGCTGGTGGTGACATATGGCCTTGGACCTGAGCAAAGGACAGCACATGTGTGCTGAAGGAGATGCTTTGGCATCGCAGACATGTGGGCTTTGGTTCCAGTGATCAAATGACTCAAAGAGAGTCTCTTAGTCTTGGGCAGCATGCAGGTTACTGCTTGTAAAAAGGGATTTTTTGACTTGCTAAATGCAGGAAAGGTACTGAAGGGGCTTTTCACCAAAATGCTGCTTCAGCAAGAAGCCACTGAAGTTAACATTTGACCACAGCATTAAAAAAAAAATCCAAACCCCCCAAAAAAACCCTACCAAAAAACCCAGCAATTGAAGATGTATGTCTGCATAAAATCATTCTTCAGTCTCCCAACCATAGGTTGATCCCTTCCCTCTGAAGGAAACATAACACAGCTACCTTTATAGGAACAAGTCTGAAGTTCTGGCTCAAAGTGAACTGTCAGAGGAGCTACTTCTTTAGGAGAAAAGCCTGTAACAAGTCACTGTCTTGTTGTGACACACAGTGAAGAGAACAATGGCATATGAGGGTAAGTGATGGACTGGAGAAGAAATGTAACATAATGGGTTGGGTATTTGCTGGAATAGAAAGGAAAATAAGGGTAAGTAAGGTATGGAAAGAACCTATTGATGCAGTCTCATGATAGCCTGGGCTGGGAACCTCTGTTTTCCAACATATTCACAGTGGAAACAGTGATGGTGGGACAAATAAGCTCACTTGACTGTGAGAAGTTACAGGGAGCCTTTGCAATAACTGTATTAAGGCCACATTTGAGTCTATAAATGCAACCAAAAAATGTGCAGAGGACTTGTTTGTCCATAATTGTCAACAAATGGAATCTAAATTACTGTAATTTGGGAACATGGTATTGGAGGAATTGTGGCACTGTCATCACTTAAGTTCAGTGCATCATCTGTTTGCCCTTTTAACTGCCACTAGGACCAAGGTGTTGTTAGGCCACAGCATACTTGGTTATTTCTATGCCTTTGAATTTTGTGTTCCTTTGGCCAGTACTTCTGTTGTCTGTTTTGGTCTTTTGGGAGTTGGAGACCAATGACTGGGTGGCAGGTCTTTTAGAGGACTCCCTTTTCATGGAATGGTAGATATTGGAAGGGATCTCTGGAGGTCATGTTCTCCTCCCCCTCTACTCTGCCCTGGTGAGGCCACATCTAGAGTATGGTGTCCAGTTCTGGGCCCCTCAGTTCAAGGACAGGGAACTGCTTTGAGAAAGTCCAGCTCAGAGCCACAAAGATGCTGAAGGGAGTGAGTGGAGCAGCTCCCTTGTGAGGACAGGCTGAAGGAGTTGGGGCTCTTTAGCCTGGAGGAGACTGAGGGGGGACCTCATTAATGTTTATAAATATATTAAGGGTGAGTGTCAGTAGGATGGAGCAGAGTCTTCTAGGCCTGGACCAGTGATAGAACAAAGGGCAGTGGGTGCAAACTGGAACATAGGAGGCTCAACATAAATATGAGAAAAAAACCCCATGGTGAGGGTAACAGGAGGACCTCCCTTGATCTGCTGGTCACACTGTTCTTAAAATGCACCAATATGCTCTTGACCTTGACCAGCAGAGCACACTGCTGGCTCATGGTGAAGCTGTCCACCAGGACTCACTCCCAGGTCAACTCCTAACCTTTACTCTTCATTTTGAAACAGAAACCCTTTGCTTTAGCAGTGTTCACTGCCTTAACTTGCTCTTGTGAGGGTGGCCGTGCCACTCTGGCTGTGGTGCTGCAGGAACAGAGCTTGCTTTCGCCTGTGCCAGCCTGCTGAGACCAGCCTCAAGGAGGAGAAAGGTTTTTCTGGGTGGTTTTTGACTGCTTTGCTCCTCTCTGGCCAGTGGCGGGACTCCCGCCTCCCCCATGGCCTGGGGGACCCTGCTGTTCCCGCGTCTAACACAGAGCGGTGCCCTTGCAAGTACCACAGCCTGCTGGCCTCCCTAAACCCAGGCAATTAAATAGCTGCTAAAAAAAGACACACAAACATAAGCCTTTTGCCATTTTTAGTGGCTTTCAGCTGTGATTAACTCCTTAGACAACAGCTATGTGAAGCAACCTGCCTGTTGGGCTCTGACCAAGCCCGGAGCCTGCTGAGGCAGGCTGTGGTTGCAGCTGAGGATCCCCAGTCCTGCAAGAATATAAAATACTTCATATTCATATATATTTTTTCCCAGGTGCACCTGGGAAATAGACTTTGGATACCAGGACTGTGGTTATCTGTGATTGTTGGTAGCAAAAAAAAAAAGTTAAAAACCCTCAGTGGTATCACCAACCAGCTTTAAAAAGAAAGGGGCAGAGTTTGTTTTTAAACTGTGCTGGTTCTAATCCTGTGATCTAAAGAAAAAAGCTAAGTGGGAGGATGAATGTGTGATAACAGCTCACTGGTTTC
>VYZU01010995.1:0-34315 GCA_013401355.1 Ceyx cyanopectus
AAAAAGTAAAAGAAAAAGAACCACAATCCAAGTTAAGGAAAATCTCCAGGAAATTTTCAGGAGCACAGTTCTAAACCAGGATGGCTTTTGCTGTGGTTGGTTTGTTTGTTTAATTACGTGCTGCCTTTCTCTGCCTGCACACGTTATTTTGATAATAAAAGACCAAAGTCTTAGACCTGCAATCAGGAGGCATAAAACACACTCATTAAGGCACCACTAGAAACTATTTGCCATGTCCTCTAAATCTATTACAATCAATATTCCTGTATTTCTTAAGATAGCCAAGGTCTTCTCCCAGAGAAAATGATCACAGTTAAAACCTCTCTCCTGCTCCTGTCTTCCAGTAAGATCTCAGCCAGAACTCCTAATGAATGGACTTATGCACATCAGCTTTGCTAAACATGATGGGAAAGCACTCAAAATGGGAAATTGAATAACAACCTTCCATTTTTAACAATCCCACGAGCAAGCAATCATTTAAAATACAGGAGCACTGATGGAACCCATAAATTAATAGTTGTGCATCAGCTGAAATTTGTCTTTAAAAAACCAGCATCAGAAAAGAAAACAATCCTGCAGTACAAGAGCACAGCAAATGAAATGGCAGACACACACACAAACTTGCTTTTGTAGCCATGTCAGAAATGCTTCTAATTATCAGAGGTAAAAGAGGGATGGCATTTCTGCTGGAAGCAAGCTTTACACTTTAGTCTTTCCTCTCCCCTCTCTTTCAGCCTTTAACTATTACTCTTACACATTTTCCTCCCATGCAGCTCTTGAAAAGGTTGAGTTTTTCAAGGCTGAGAGCAGACAGAAATGTTCATCAAGAAATGCCTTCAGGTCAACTGTCTCTAGCTCATCAAAGTGCAGCACTGAAAATATGGATGGGGGGAGGAGGATTAGCTGAGCCCAGCAGAGCATCTATCTGTACTTACAGCTATGTTCTCATCATCATCATCATCATTCACTTTTTGCCTTTTGCAAATGGACCCAGTTATCATCCCTGCATCCCCAGCCCCAACAGGTACCCAGGTACTGAATCCTCCCTCTCTGATTTCAGCTGCAGTCAAAACAACTATAAATACATCAAAGTGTCTGTTTCCCAGCATGAGGAAATGGCACAGGGGCAAGAGGAGGAGTGGAAGTGGAGCTGACCCATGGAACAGTGTAAGGAAAGGCCACCAGGAAAATTAAGATGTAGAGCAAATTGCTGAGAAGCTCTGAACTACAATGGAAGCAAGGCAAAGCTGACATTACTTATGACTTTGTGAAATACTCTATCAAATACTTCATAAAATACCTACAAAGCCTCAAAACCAAGCAAAAGCATCAAGAGAAGTTTACAAAGATGATTTTTTTTCAAATCAAGACCTTTGAGAGCTGGACAGGAGCTACTGAACACATCATTCAAACTCCTGTTCACTCAGGGATTTCTTCTTTGCTTATTAGAAATGCATATTTATTGGCAGCCAGCAGAACAGAATACTGCTCTGGTTTATAGCTCCAATGGCTGATGCAAAGAAGAATTTGTTTGCATTCTGTATCAGGATCAATAGTGTGCCAGGGATAGCCTGAGGAATGTTTATGCTGAGGGCTTTGCTTGCAGTGTGCTGTTGTAATCAATTGACCAAACAGGACTGCTTCTTAAAACAACAAATAAACTTTGATAGTGAGCAGAGCAGCAGTCAAAGCATAAAACATGATGCAGCATCTGGAAAAAGACTGAAGGCCCACAAGTGTTGTTGCCACCTGGGGGTGCATTAAGCCTACCTGAATATTGCCCACTGGCCCTTCTTCCTCCTGGTGGCTGGGGACTGTTTCCTCAACACCCTCACATAACCAGATCCATTTTCCTGCAATAAAACACACACATCACACTTCCATTTGAAGCTCACCAACATAAATGAAGAGCATTTCTGTGTTTCAAGAGAGAAGCTTAAGGACCAGATCTGAGGCTGGGGTGGGGATCCAGCCCAGCTCTGCCATCCCCAAGTGCTTGAGACTCACTCCAGCAGTTTAAATCTTACAGGTTTTCTTGCCTGTAACAACGAGGAAAAGATTAAAAGTCCAACAGAATGCTTACTATCAACATTTGCTGAAAATGGTCATTTTTGTTAAGTGTCATGCAAAAAAATAAACCAACCTCCCAACTCTGCTTTAGCCAATACACCAAAATACCTCCAAACCACCATCCTATCTGGAGCAAAACAAAGCAAGTTCATGGATTCCACTGCAACTTCTAGGAAATGCTTTTTAATTCTAGGGCAAGCCCACAGAGGGAGACAGGGGAATGGTTATGGGCAGTATGTGTTTTGCTCCATGCTGTTTCAGCAGGCAGACACTACCACTACTAGGCTCCAAAATGCAGCAAATATTGAAGAGAGAACATGATGACTGCACCTTGCTTCTCTTCTGACTAACTTCCAAATAACCTCCATGCAAAAACAAAACAACAAAAGCCATCAAACAAGAAAATGGGAGTATTATGAAAAAAAACTAAGCAGACAATTCCCAGCCAGTCCAGGTTCCCCAGCTGTGGGGGGCAGACACTTCCACAACAACCTGCACAATGCACAAGTCCCAGATGACTTAAAAAAAAAATGCAGAAGAACCTCAGGTTATTACAAATAGTTTGCTAGTTGCAGTCAATATTTGTTCCACAGTCGCATTTGCTCTGTTCACTGATAACTCATAAAGAATAAAAAGATGTCTGAAAACCATAGGTCAGAACCAGCCATCCCACCCTGCCACATAGGATGCCACCTATGTCTGCTTCAGCCAGGAGCTCTGCTCATCTCGTCCCACCACAAACAGCAATGCTAGGGAGGTTCCATATTGACAGGCACCCTGGCTGCTTTTTGGTCTCACTGAGCTGTGAGTGTTTTCCCCCAGAACATATTTATTCTCATCCAGAAGTTTTTCCCCAGCACTGTCCCCACCAGCATCTGCTCCCTGGTTTCACAGTTTGGGGATAAAAGGTTTAACTTGAAAATGAAACTAGATGGGTGGAGAAGAGGAGACAACACAAAACACCTCAATCATAGCATCACCCACCCTTCCCAGGTAGGAAAGCACAGCCTCACTTCATTAGTGCACACATTTGTGCCTGGTTCATGGCCAGTGTCACAGCAGCACCAAGTCCCTCCTGCAAACAGTGCCCAGGAAGGCTGGGAATCAGGGGTGGGGGATGCTCCACACAGGGACTATTTCCTCTCTCCTGGATCCAGCAGAGGGAGCACAAAAACACAGGTTGGTTTTGATTTGCCAAATGTGTTGGGGGTTTTTTTGTCTATCAACTGCTTCATGTTTGAAATCCCCAGCACTGTTTATGAGATCATTTCTCCAGTAATGCACATGGTTCATCACAGACCAAGCCTTGCTCTGAGGAGATGACACCATAACAAGCAAGTGATGGAGACCACCAACATGTGCAGGGAAGGCTGCAGAAGTTGAGAAAAGGACAACCCAGGAGGGCTTGCCAGCTCTGGCCATTTTATCATCTCTCCTGCAACAGTAGGAATTTTTCCTAAAGCCAGCTCCACAGTCTCATTATCACAAACAAACAAAAAATCACCTGTAAAAGTGATTATTGCGAAACCCAAAGACTCGAAAAGTGGAAAAGTAGCAGAAGAATCCCCCAAATTTGTTGTCATGGGCAAAGCTTCGACTCAGGGAATTTTATTTATTGCTATTTAATGTGCTTTCCATTACTGTTAAGTAATTGAGATAAGGAAAAAAAGAGACTAAGCAGTTCAGCAAACACTGAGGGAACCTTTTCCTCCCCCTTCTCTGTGCCAGAGAAGCTCCCCTGCTGAGTGCCACTGACACTAGGATGGGCTCTGAAGCCTGGGGCTGCTGCATCATGTTGTTCCTCTGCAGACAGTCCTACTGGGAGGAGGTTTTCCATGCTCACCTTGTTAGGCTAGAGCAGAAGAAAGAACTGTAGTAATAAATATTCTGATTTTGGCTTGTTTTCTTTCTCCCTGTTTTCCACTGGGGTAAAAGCAGAAATGTTGTTTATTTGGTCACCGTTTCATCAGATTTCACAATATTCAATAAAAAAATACGTTTTTTTTCTTTTCTCTGCATAAACAAAAAATTAAATCCATCTCAAAATGGTCAGTTGCATCAGCCCACCAGCCAGGCTGCTCCTCCAGCCTGCTCTGGCCATCACCAGATGACTCCCAGCCAGTTAGAGTTTGTAGCTAGTTCTGAGCAAAGCAGTGGCTCCCACCTAGCCCCAGCAGACAGCAGCACATCAGCCTGCTTGTGTTTCCAGCCAAGGAGCTGCCCACTCACCTTGGCTTCAGCTGGACCATTGTCCTGGAGCTTGGACATCTTCCTAGAGCCCATTTGCCATCTATTTCCATAGCAACTCTTTCATTTGTTTGGTTCTATTTTGGAACATTTTTCCCCTTCCCCTGACATCCCATTGTGGTTCCACAGCCTGACACAATACCCTGCTCAAGCACTGCCCTGGAAGTGGTCTGAAGGAACAAAAGGCTGCTTCTGGCACAGCCAAGTGCATCTGACTCTCCCCGGGCATCTGCCTGCAGATTTGCACAGCACCAGAAGCTACTGATTTCCCTGCTGCTTCTCCTGTGTGGTGGATACAAACCAAACCATAGGTGAGGAGTCTACTCAAATCATCAACTGAGGGTAAAAGTGAGTCACGAGCAACTTCTGCAGCTAATTTTGCTAAAGGAATAAATAGGAGAAGGCTGACCTGGAAAGAAAAAGCAGTATTCATGAGCAAGATGAAGAAAATGTGGGTTTTTTAAATTTTTTTTTTTGCAATCTAACTCCAGGGAGGCAATGCACTGGCAGCACAGAGTCTCAGCCTCTGCTAAAGAAGATTATTGCCACATCTAGCAGTTAGCACCCACCCAAGTAGTGTGGCATCAGCTTAATTCTCAAAGGAGACTAGCAGAACATGAAGACAGGATTAGACATGCTTGTTTTTAACCATTCATTTCTCTCTCTGGTGGAATACTATCAGAACAGCATTGGCATCAAAACTACTACCCTTCAAAACACACAGAGAGCACTTTTAATACTACACGTAGTAGTTGTGGAATATGGGGTTATTTATTTCTTAAAGTGGTAAAACATATTTAATCTGTTTTGAGCAAAGAACAAATTGATTTAGCAAGCAGTCCAAGGCTGTCCCTGGAGACACTCAACTACACTCAGCAATCTGGATAGAAGTTGAGACTTCACTAAAGTCATTTTAATTGTAGGTCAGAAGAAATGTCAAGATAGAAACCACCGAGGAATACTAAAAATTAAGCCATCATCTCTGAGACTAACAAATGTCTTACATATGGCAGTAGAATATTTTTTAATGGCATTACTAAAGCACAGTAGCAGAGCTAACAGCTTAGAGCTGCAAGAAGCACATGTGCATCACTTATGCTGCTGGGGGGAAAAAGAAACCCAAAAACTACAGGAAGGGAAAAAGACTGGGGTGAAAGAAACTCAATACTACACTTGACAGTGACCTTCTTCTCCACCAGCACCCCCAAGTCCTTGCCACAGAGCTGCTCACCTTATCCCCCAGCCAGTACTGATCATGTTTCCTCACACTAAACATCTTCTGTTCAATAAAAAAGTTTTTTTCATCTTGGTCAGAAAACATTCTTCCTTAAAAACAGAGCTGCCAGGAAAAAGTCCTCATTTCTTCTAAACTCAAAGGTACTTTTAAAACATTTTTTTTTGCCATGTGGAAAGTATTCCCTGCCTTCCATCCTGTTGTTTGAGCTGGATCCCCTGTTGACTAAAACCTTTTTGTAGAATTTAGTTGAAATCCCCCTAATTTTTCTCTGTCCCCTTGCCTCAAACAGCAATGACAAAAGAGGGCTCTGACCTTAGCAACAGAAAGCAAAACCCCCTCCAATTTAACTTCTTAAGACAGGGGAAGTTACAAATTAGGTGCATTCATTTTCCAAACCAAAGAGCATCTCAGAGCTCTTAGATAAGTATCTAAAGAAAACATAAACCCATCTCCCTTTCCCACATTCTCCTATCTCAAATAAAGATCAGGAATGTGAAATCAGGGGTAGATTTTTGAAGAATCCCTGCCTAATAACCTTTTCAACTTGGATCATTATACAAATTCCCATCCCTGACATTCTCTTTTACTCATGAGGTGAAACCAAGAGGAGTATTACCCCTTTTTATTTTTAAGTTAGAATGGAACTCAGCAGAAAGCAGCTCAAGTAATGTGCTGAGGACCCACAGTAAGGAGTAAAGTCACTAATGTGGAAGGGAAAACAACAATTATTTTAACATCCCATACTGCTGGCTGTCAACTCAGTGATTAACTATTACAAGCAGTGATTTAATTGGTCTCAGTCACTGCCACTGTGGGTGTGCCCAGACCTGAGGCCCAATATCTCTGCCTTTAAATGTCAAGTGAGGTAATTTCAGGCAGGTTCCACTCTACCCACTGCCAGTCCCTCTTCTTGCCTGCCTTGGCAGCAGCTCACTGAACACCACCCTGCTGCAGCCAGCCTCTCCTGTGAAGGGGAAGGGAATAAATGCTCAGTCTAAGAGTCAGACTGGGGATTGAACAGCTAGAAACAGTCTCTCCCCTCAGCCCCACCTTGGTTTGCAGCAGAGTGCTCCTTGCTGGCACACAAGCCCTTACACAAGCACTGCAAACCTGCAGCCCTGAATCCTGGGTTTCTGGTTCCTCAGAGGGCTGCAAAGCAGGGTCCAGGGCCTCCCCTCATGCCAAGCCCTGCTAGACTGCCCACAGTGACACTGGAGGTCATCAGCAGCTCTGGGCAGCAGCCAAGAGGCAGCAGCTTGCACAATGTGTGCTCTGTGTGGACATCTGAGCTGGGGAGGCAGTCGTTTCCAAACAACATGAAGTTTGCCTCGGGATCTTGCAAGTTTTCCTGCGGGCTTTTCTTAAACTCTTCCACTGAGAGCATTTCTAAAACTTGGATTAATTTTCTGTGACACTGAAAGGAGGAGGGAGGAGTATTGCATCCAGTTCTGGAGCCCTCAGCACAGGAGAGACATGGAGCTGATGGAGCAGGGCCAGAGGAGGCCACAGAGATGCTCAGAGGCTGGAACAGCTCTGCTGTGGGGACAGGCTGAAGGAGCTGGGGTTGTTCAGCCTGGAGAAGAGAAGGCTCTGGGGAGACCTTAGAGCACCTGCCAGTGNGGGCTGCACTAGAAGCCCTTTGGAGGCCCCTTCCAGCCCTAAACATTCTCTGATTGCAAACAAAGCCCCCAGCCTTGCCTCACCAGCTCCCCTGGTCACCCCGCGTGAGCACCCATCCCTCCGCCCGCTCCTCTCCTGTCCTCAGAAGCCCTCTCTCTCCAGCACGCCAAGAGCTCTTGAACCCGTCGGCAAGGCTGCAGAAGCCAGGGCTGTGTGAGCAGCCAGCCCTGGAAAGGCTGTCTCAGAGCCGGGGGTGGGGTGAGGTTGGGGGCTCCCCCCACAGCGAGCGCGGGGCGGCTGGGCGAAGCAAGGAGCATTTTGGTGAAGAAAGCAGCCGGGGTTTCAACAACAGAATTCTGGCAGCTCCTCTTCGGGGGTGTGATGGACATCTGAGGAGGGGTGAATGAGAGGGAGAACAGCTGTTTGCTCAGTGAAATGAGTCACAGGACTCGCCTATTAATTCTTCCTCCCGGGAGAATATGCCCCCCATGCCAGCCCACCCACCGGCCTCTAAACAAACAAACAGAGGATGGAGGTCAGGCAGGGGGAGGAAAGGGAAAAAAAAAAGAGGGGGGAAATACACCAAATACACCCGAGCATTTAATATTTACATAAGAATGAAATGTTTCATTAATTACATACAGAATCAATTTGCAGCTATTTTCCTTAAATTTCTCAGTCAAACCCACAGATTTGAAGCACTTTGAACTGTGCTGCGCCAGTAATTGTGGATGAATATTTTAAATCAGTCTTGAATCACTGTACTGCACACACCAAATGAACTAATAAGCTGCTCATGTGTGGACTACTAATGTATTTTCTTTCTTTCTTTCCCAGGCAGATGGAGTGCAGCTGAAAATCAGTTGAATTGGCTACTGGGAATCTTCAGAAAGGCTTAGAAAAATCTTTAGCTCCACTGCTTTATTAAAAATACCACTCAGTAGCCTGCATGCAGTAAAAAGGGGCTGAGGAGATGCAGAAAAACACAAGTTTACAAAGAGATGAAGCAAGAGTTGGAGATTTCATGTGACTGCAGCAACCTCCAGAGAGTGACAATGAATAGAGTCCTGGGAAGTGTTATTACAGGGCTACAGAAAAGATGGACATCCTTGCCACCCATAGGATATTGATCACAACACGTCCACTTCTGGGCAGTTTAAAATCACACAGAGTGGCAAAATCAGTTCTGAAATCTGACAGATGTGTTCTAGTTTACAGAAGCATCTGTTGAATCATCAGGACATCAGAATAGTTAATTGCACTTTGGGGATGCTTTCAGAGATTAGAAGTTCCCTTCTTTCAAGTAGATTTTAAGTGTCCTCATAGATTAAACTCTTTTTTTCATACACAAAACTAATTTATCTGGAGTGTGGGTGCATATGTTAATAAATGAAATCATAGATGCAAAGAATAACTTCCCTGAGGGATTATCTGGGCTTTTTTTTTCCACCTCCTGTACACCCTGCCTAATACTGTGCTCAGCAACATGGAACAGAAAACCAAGATACAACTTATATTTCAGAATATGTGTGATTCAACCTGAATTTTCCTGCAACCTTCTGGCCATCATAGCAATAGGAGGATTAAGAACATTTTGTCTTAGGAAGAAGGATCCATCATCACACTATTTAAAACAATTTATCACTGGACTTTTTGTCTGGTTGGTGTTTTACCATGACAAAAAAGAACCAGTAAAAAAAAAAAAGATATATAAAACTGACTCTCAGATGTGACTGAATCTGGCTGTAGCTCATGAACCATAGGATTGCTATGATCAGGAAGGCTGGAGAGGGGCTGTTTCCAAGGGCCTGCAGTGAAAGGATGAGGGGTAATGGGTTTAAATTGAGATTTAGACTGGATCTCAGGAAGAAGTTGTTTCCCTTGAGGGTGGTGGATCAGTGGCACAGGCTCCCCAGGGAGGTGGTTGAGGCCCCATCCCTGGAGCTATTGCAGGGGAGGTTGGCCAAGGCTCTGCTCCACTTCAGCGTGGAGGAAACGACACCTGAAGTGAGTGTGCAAAAGCCGAGCCAAGCACCACGCTCCCAAGAGGTGCCACACTTGGGAAGTCAGAGCATATTCCCTGGGTGCTCAACTGTCTCTGTTGCATTAAATGATTAGCTAATTAGCCCCGAGGAAGGAGGACAGCACGTTGATGCTGGCAGGCTGTGCAGAGAACACTTCAGCCAAGGAGATCAATAGCATTTTTGTCTGCCTTACAATAAGAAAGCTGCTGGCCCGGGTTATGAGTTGAAGCCATTTCTCATTTGGCAGCCACGACAGCAGCAGAGGTGGATCAATACAGTCACTCAATGATGGGCTGCTGCTCCCACAGATGGCAGGGCCATAAACAGGCAGCATTTTTAAAGCCTGAAGCCATCCACTACTTAGCAACCACCTGACCTTTTATAATATTTAGACATTCCTTCACAAAAAGGAGAAGCAGAAAACAAGAGGGGAAACTCAGGAGGATCCTGTCAAACAGGAGAGAACTGCAGCTCTTGGAAAGCCTGTCACAGAATCACATTCATCTCATTAAAAATAAGCCAAAAAAAACCCAGAACAAAGCCATAAACAAAGCAGAGTCAAACCAAACCCTTTAAAGCATCCTTATAGCTTTATATGAATCACTTCAACACCTGCAATTAAGTGAACATTTGGGGGAATAGGTTACAAACGAGCGTTTCTTTTTCCCACATTGCAATATACACCCTGTAGCATTTGCATTGCCTGCAGTGCTTCCACAAATGCAAAGGAAAACAAGAAGGTGGCTTTATATTTTTATATTCCAGTGCTTTTATGGTAAGACCCCTAGTTGAAGAGAATGCAAAGGACAGCACCTTAATAAATTATTCAGGCCAGAACTTCAGCTGAGGACACAGGTGGAGCATCTGGCCTTATATTTACCATCTTCTCTTCACTGTTAGCATGAAATAACCACAGAACACGGGGAATTAATCAGAAAACCAGCTTGCCTCTGCCTCCCCATCTGAGGCTGGTTTGTATCAATTACTGCAGAAATATCTGCTCGAGCAGGAAACTCATTTTACACAAGCACTGTTGGGTTTGCAGGCTTCCATCAATACTTTTTGGTTGCTGCAAGTAGCTAATTAACATTAATGTCAATATAAAGGATAGAAGGAGGAGGGAAATATGAACCAGCACCATGTAAAATCTGAGCTGGCTGCTTCTTCCCCATAATTACTCATTGTCATGCTTCCAGACTCAAGATAAGCCACAAAAGTAATGCACAACACATTAATACCTGTTTTTCTTCCCTAGCAAAATCTCACTTGAAAAGCTAGGTCTTAATGCTAGCTTCACATCCATCCAGTGAAGAAAACCAGCTCTCTAGTTAGTATTTTAGATCATTTGACATCATGAAAAGAAGTTATTTCATAAATTGCAAATGAAATGCAACCACAAAACATGTCTCTGGATTCTTACAGGCAGAAAACCCCAGATTGGAGTTCTCCAGTTGAAAATCAGTTCTTCTGAGTTTTATGGGGACAATTAATTATGCTTCAGTACCTTTATAATTATTTTTCTACTACTACTTATTATTTACAAAGTGCTTTACAATAACTAACCTGTCTCCAGACACCTCTAGAAGTCTCCACATAGGCTAAGACAGGAGTATTGAGAAATGGCAGGACAAACAGTTTAATCCTTGCTCAAGAGATAACTACCATACTCACAGCTTTGAACTGGATGAAACACAAGTCTCTGCTTTATTAGTGGAGATAAATGTTTGGCACCCTCATCTCCAATATGCTATTCTTCTGTAACTATGGGGTATATTCCCAGGTAAATCTGTGGGAGATTGAAGCAGATGTTAATCCTAGCACAAAATGTAAGGAACAGCAATCTGTTGCAAGTGTTGCAGAACATTTTAGCCATAAGCAGAAGCTCCCATCAAAGAGGACAAAGCCAAGATAAAAATCATGCTGTTCTAACACCCTTAGGGCTTCATCCTGCCAGCACTAACTGATAGTGGTGCTTATGAGAGATACCAGCAGAACAGAGCCACAGCAAGGTGGAAAAAACATCACAAATCCTTTATGGAAGCAGGGAATTTTAATGAACACTTGATCTCCTCTGCTTTTGACTGAAATTGTGCAACAACAATAAACTAAGATTCCCACCCTTTTCCCTCTGCTTACACGTGCAGCATATATACCATCCATGCTCCACATGAACGTTCACACCAGAATGTTTGCTCTAATGATTACAGACTTAAAATGTCATTAATGTCACTTGAATTAATTTTCAGAATGGCTGCAGTATCTCAGTTTTGAAAATCAAGCTTTTTAAGAGATGCAAACTGATACACTCAAAAATCAGCACCCAAATCTAAACCTGGAGTTCCTATTACCCATCATTTCAATAGAAAAAAATGGATTTTGTTAGTTTCTATTTCTCTTTTGACTTGACTGAAAATATTAGCCCATTATTTACACTATAGTTCCTTGTTAGAGCTCAAAGTGAAAACCACAAACTGTTGTTTGACTGAAACTGTTTAATGCCCACATCAAATAAATGGGTGTTACACACCTGAATGCATTGCATCACACCTCTTAATTTTTCTTTCTCCCCAGTCATTCCAGCTTTCCCTAAGGCAAGACACTAGAATAATCACTTTCTTACATTTACTGACAATGACCCTCAGAAGGTGATAACATTTTGATCCCATTTGATTACAGGAGACTTAATAAATCCTAATGGAAACACCAGTAAATCCTCTTTCTTATCACTGATTCTAATTAATTTCAGCAGTCACTATAACTTAACCACTCTGCAAAGCACACATGGAGTACAAATGAAAGGGAACTTGCCCTGCCTTTCACTTACACCTTGAATCTTGTTCACTGCACAAATTTAGGGCAACTCTAGGGAAATAGAGTCCCCAGCATCCCAAGGCAGAGGTGTCACAGTGCTGGCAGGGGTTAGCACATGCTGATGATGTGACAGGAGTTACTCACAAATGAAATTCATCTTCTGTGAAAAACAGACAGCAATGTGCAAATGATGGGATGTATGTACAGTAAATAATACAAAGAGGAGGCAGCACTGTAGATTTGTCTGTCTTTTGTTACTAGGCTACATAGGTTCTTCTCAACTGCTATGGTAGGTGGAAAAAGAGCTGCAACTTTATTATTTTTAAGGTCTCAAAGTTAAAATCCAGCAAATGTCAAGCTATTTCTGTGCTTAAAACCACAAACGACCAATAGTAGTCAACCAACCACCCAAACTTCCACAACCATCACAAAATGACGTTGCTTGTTCTCTCAGCTGTTCTGACAAACCATGTTTTCCATCTTTTTTATGGATTTAGTATTTTGCTAGGAACTTTAGGAATGGAAAACTATCTTATCAGTTTGGTTTAAACAAGCAGCTGACTCCAGAAGGAAAAGTTTTTAAATAAAATTCTAAATAAAAGAAAATCCCAAGGCCAATGTCCACACTGGGGATTTGACCCCACTGTTATTTGCAGACCCCTTGCTGTTGCTCCATCCCTTTTCAATATCCCCTGCCCATCAAAACACAACTTCTGCAGCTTCCAACCCTGCACTGAAGCACTTTGGCATTAGCAAGAAACATTCACAAAGCCATTTTAAATCAGATTGATGCTTTAGCCAGGTCCACAGGCAGAAACATCAATACAGGGGTTAACTAAACCTTCCCTCCACAGTCTTCGTGCTGCTGTGAACTTTTGCCATCCTCTGGCAACGTCCTTTTTAAACTCTGCTTTAACAAAAGGCAGCAGTGCTCCTCAGCATCATACTGAAAGGAATCCTCTCCAACCATCTGAGACTTGGGTGGGAGGTGAAAGGAGAGATTTGATCTCAAAAACGAAGCTATTTGTTGTCAGTGTGAGCAGCTGGCTGTTCCAATCACCAATGCCCCTAGGCAGGCAGCAGTCAGAGCAGCACACCCCCCTTCTCAGCACTGAAAACACAGCTCAGTACCTGCTACACCTTCATAACAACTGCACACACACAAAAAAAAGCACCATGTTTGCTTGTTGACTGCTAATTTTTAGGATCACTGCTGAAGGACACACAAAGGTTCCATGGAAGGCAGCACACTGGCTTCTTTTCTGCTTCAAGCTGCCAGCAGGATTAGTTACTGTTCACTTTATGTCAAGAAAATACATTTTTCTTCAGCTTTGGAAGGGGATATAGGATTAAATCTACCTTACACGGCTGAACTTCTAGAACATGAAGGTAAATTATGTGATAATACATATCCCAAATTCAATGTTAACATAACAAATAACTGGTTTAGATAATCAATTCAGCTTGTTTAGTAAACTACCTGGCTAACAGCCAAAGATGGCAATTTCAAGGGGTTTTATAGATTCACTCAGAAAAACAAAGATCCATTTTCTAGAAAAGGACTCACAATTCACCTACTCCTTCAATTAAAAGAAACACAGAGGAATTCTTTTCCCCACCTTCTGTTACACAGCTTTACAGTCAAAACACACATCTCAGAATAAATCTCCTCTGCTGTTTACAGCAGCTTTCCTGTTGACACGTGCACAATTTGACTACCAGGTTTTAGGGGTGATGGAAGTAGTTATCAATGTCATGGGGTTTCAAACCAGATAAAATGACTCACCAATTGACCTTTCCAGTTTTCCTTCAGCATGCAAAATTAAGCAAGAAAGTCTTGTAATGAGTCTATGTGCATTTGAAGTAACATTATTTCAAAGGAAGGATAACCTGTGAAAACTTTCTCTTCGAAGAAATCAAAATGAATTTTCACAAACCACGAAGACTGAGGACAATTTCCAAGTCCAAACAATCTAGTATCAAAGTGCATAAATATAAAAGATTTCAAAGCATTTTAAGGCACTAAAAGATTACAACAGCAATCTCTGAATTGACCTTTCCACTCCCACTAACAATCATTCAGCCATAGCACAGCAGGGTCACTCTTGGATTATAGAGCATAGAGCAGATGTGAGAAGCTTGTTACAGATGCAAGGGTACATATAAGAAGGTATTTAGAAACCTGTTAACATGAGGTAAGAAAACCAGTAAAATAAATACAGTATTTTTGTTCTCCTTTACCACATGAAAGCCATTGCTTTTTCTTGTGAAAACACATTCTGATTTCTCATTGGAGAACTGTAAACCAAATTAATCAAGTTTTTTTTTTCAGGAAGTAGAAGTATTTGGGGCCAAAAACAGGGTAGAGGTCAGGGGTGGAAAAAAAGCTAAAAAATCAAGCCAATACCACAGAGGTAACTGGAGTCAGATAATATACAACCTAAGGTTTCCCAGCTCCTAGTGCCACCCAGCAACACTGGAAGTTATGTGCAAAGGACCTCAGACCCAGCCAGCAGTACAGCAGGGAATGATCCCAACTTATATCCCATAAGGTAACTTCTGCCTCAGTTTCCCCACCTGAAGCAAGCAGATGCCTTGAAAAGGTTAAGTCAAGTGTGCAAAATGTTTGACACTGCAAGCAGGCTGCATTTCTCTCCTTGCAGCAAGAGCAGCCACCCTCAGCCAGTTACACAAGTCCCAGCTCTCTCCAGCTCTGCGTGACCCACTTCTGCTCCCCAGCCTGCCACGCTGCAGCTGCCCAGGGCATCAGCTGGGGGCTGGACAACACATAAAGGCACTGCTGCTTCTGATGGCATTCAGTATAAAATATCTCCCACTTGCCATCAGATTTGAAAAGCCTTGGCAGTCAGGTGCAGTCCCTGGCGACTGGAAGAAGGGACATGTTACACCCATTGTTAACAAGGGTAGGAAGGAGGAACCTGAAAACTCTCACCCTGTCAGCATCACCTCTGTGCCTGGGGAGATCATGGAGCAGATTCTCCTAGAGGGTCTAACAGGGCAAATAAAAGGCAGTGGGGTGATGAAGGAGCCAACATGGCTTCAGCAAGGGCAGGTCCTGCCTGACCAATCTAGTGGCTTTCTATGATAAGGTGACTACATCCGTGGACAAAGGACGACCTGTAGATGTGATCTATCTGGACTGCTGCAAGGCTTTTGACACTGTGCTCTGGTGAGACCTCACCTGGAGTATTGCAGCCAGTTCTGGAGCCCTCAGCACAGGAGAGACATGGAGCTGATGGAGGAGGCCACAGAGATGCTCAGAGGCTGAACCAGCTCTGCTGTGGGGACAGGCTGAAGGAGCTGGGGTTGTTCAGCCTGGAGAAGAGAAGGCTCTGGGGAGACCTTAGAGCACCTGCCAGTGCCTGAAGGGGCTCCAGGAAGGCTGCAGAGGGGCTGTTTCCAAGGGCCTGCAGTGAAAGGACGAGGGGGAATGGGTTGAAATGAGAGCAGAGGAGATTGAGACTGGATCTCAGGAAGAAGTTGTTTCCCTTGAGGGTGGTGGATCAGTGGCACAGGCCCCCCAGGGAGGTGGTTGAGGCCCCATCCCTGGAGCTATTGCAGGGGAGGTTGGCCAAGGCTCTGAGCAGCCTGGGCTAGTTGAGGGTGTCCCTGCTCCCTGCAGGGGGGCTGCACTAGATGCCCTGTGGAGGTCCCTTCCAGCCCTAACCATTCTGTGAACATCTCCCCGTGAGAGCGTAAGGAGCCGTGGTGCAGAGGGAGCGGGAGCCGCTCTGAGCTCCTGCCCACGCTGCTGCTCCCCAGGCCCGGCAGGCAGAGGCCGAACAGGACGCGCCTTTGGGGCCTACACTGGCAGAGATCCCTACGGCCCTGAAAATTAATGGGAGCAAGCCAGTTGTGAAAACAAACCAAGAAAAGACATATCCAAGGTTTAACACAGAATCATTCAGGTTGGAAAAGCCCCTTGGGATCACAGAGTCCAGCCATTAACCCTACTTGCAAGCTCACCCCTAGACCACGTCTCCCAAAACCACATCCAAGCAATGTTTCAACACATCCAGGGATGGTCACTCAACCACCTCCCTGGGCAGCCTGTTCCAATATCCCACCACTCTTGAAAACAACCATTTGCATAAAAAGGGCTCTTCCAAAAATCATTTAAAGGGGTATTCCCCATTCCACCCCCTTACCCTTCCTGGAACAGGCACAGCTACCCTGCTGCTTGTTTGCAGATGGAGGAGGACAGCAACAGGAGGACATGTTAAAGGAGTCTGGCCACTAGCCCTATCCACTGAGGTTGCTGGTGGCAATATCCAGGAACATGTACACACATGTAACCCTGCAAACGATGCCATGTAAGTGGAATTTTGTCTCTTTTTTCAGAGACTTCTTCCCACACTGCTGCCTCCAACCCCTCTCGCCCATCTATGAGCAGCACAGGACTGTAGCTGGCAAGCTGGCATTTCTGGCCTGCTGCTGGCATTGCTGCTTTAGAAGTAAAGCAGCAACATCAAAAGACACCAGCCTAGCTCCTTTCACATATCTCATGCTTATTCAAAACCACCTTTCCCCTGTAGTTGACTTTGCAAGTACAATACGTTATACACAGCTTCAGCTCAGTTCATCAATACTGATATCACGTGAAAAATTCCAAATACTGAATTAAGGAAATAATGGTTCAAAACATCCATTATTACTTGACTAAGTCAGCAAGAAATACCATTACTGAATATTTATTTCCTAGAAGAAATGATGATCAGCTATCTCTGGACAGCAAAATAGATGCCTTTGAGCATCTGTTAAGTAGGAAACCTGAAGGCAGTGCCATGACAGAAACAGGAGCTGCTGTTGTGTCAACAATTCACACAAGGTGCTAAAAACACGAAGCTCAGAGACCACCAATGGCAATTTCTTTGTGATGAACACATCAAATACTCTCCTGGTGGGACTTCTCCTAGACTTCAATGGTGTGGTCTATTTCACCTCGATAAAAATAAATAGTGATTTAAAAAAAGATAGATCTTCCTCTAATTCTTGTATTTATTGAGAAAAGAAACCACAAGAAGTTGTATCAATGCTAAAAGCTGAGACATAAATGAAGTAGGACATACATTCCTGCAGAAGACAAGACAGACAGTCAGGGACAGACAAACTTAACTCTCATTTCCTTCATTTTGAAAGATTTTTCAGAAAATCCATATGAGGAGAAATATTAAATCAATACACTGAGTATCTTTGGCTTATGTCCCTTTATGGGCCTCATACTTGGTTACAATGGTAAGCTGTTTACTAACAGTGTGAAATGAGTAAATACATGCACTGCTCTTCAAACACACAGCACATTTGTAAATCAAGAAATCTATTTTTAACTA
Organism: Ceyx cyanopectus; assembly: GCA_013401355.1. NCBI lineage: Eukaryota > Metazoa > Chordata > Aves > Coraciiformes > Alcedinidae > Ceyx > Ceyx cyanopectus. Next base: position 17,361 of record VYZU01010995.1, read on the forward strand.
CCATATAAATTTGCTGGGGACTATTTCTGAGCATTCAACAGGAATTCCACCTCAGAATGCCTCTGAACAGGTACACACGACTGTCTGACACACAGCACAGCACTAGCAACAATGGGCAGAATTTAGGTAGTTTTGAAATGAATATTCCAGATAAAGAATGGAGTGTTGGCAGCTCAGCAGGTAACTGGCCTTACTAAAATGCAACTTAACAACAGTTAAACTGGATTTATACTTACACATTTCTATTCCATCAAATACACCAGTCTCCTGCACTGAAAACAATGGAAATTCAACTCTGTGTCAGTGAATATAGTCCAAGAAACAAGATGGCTTAGCATGAGAAGTATTTGAAAATAATAAACAGCAAAATGCAAAAAATCTCTGGCACTATCCTATTCTGATCCTCCTCCAAGTTCCTTAATTCAGCCTAATGCTGATTATAGTTGCTCTGAATTACCACACATCCTAAACATAGCACTTCACCCTGACTTTCATGGGAAGCAATGTTTCCATCTCCTGCAGGGTGGTGATGATGGGAGCACAGCTCCTTTTTCCCTCTCAGCTCTAAGGCACATTTCTAGCCAGCTTCTAGAGCACCCAGCTGCCCAGAGCAGCCAGAGCATTTGCCTGGGGACATTTCTCCAGAGCAGCATCAGTCCCTGGCCTTGCCACACCCCCCCCACACTCACTGGAGCACTGCTGGGTATGGACAAGCACTGTTCTGATTCCAAGCTCCTGCAAAGGGGTAAGGTGTCCAATTCCTGCCCATGGTGGCACTGCCTTGAGCTCTGCAGTGACACGAACAGCTTGTGACCAGACCTGGAATTTTTAGCATGATTGTTCAACCCTGGCTGAAGTGAAGGGAGCACCCCTAGCTCAGCAAAGGAGCACACACACACAAAAAGGAGATGCTCTGATTTGTGCTAATGAGACAGAAATAGCAGCATGACTGAGACCCAAGTACACGATATGACACGTGCAGCTGTCTAAATAGCTCTGCTGTCAGTGTCACTGCTTGCTAATGGCATTCCCTTCTGCTTGGCCTCATCTCTCCACCAGAGCTTCAAAATTCAGGCACTTCCAGCTCCACCTAGACTGAACTCCTCACTTAAAGAGGAAAAAGAGCCACACCACTTGTTAAGATTTCACTCATTTTGCAAAGGATTTAAGAGCGCCTGCATTGTATGGCAAGAACTCAAGCATCACTTACTTTTGGATCATTAAAAGGTAAGAAAAAAAAAGGTGGAAAATGTTTGTTTTCATCTTTACAAAGGCCTTTTTCAAAGGCAAAGAGGTAGGAAAGCATTTACACCACCCATACAGCAAACATTAACATATTATTGGGAAAATACCCCCAGAGAAATCTCTAGCTGTTTCCCTGCAATTTCCACAAGATTATGTTTTACCAGAGAAACTACTTTCTGCTGAAGTACTGGCTGCATGTTGTGCACTTTGATGTTTGAAATGCCTCAGAACAATCTGGAGCACATGAACATGAGTTAGCAGCATCCCCAGTGGTTCACCAGTCCAGCAGAGGTGTGCCATGGTGCTCTGATGGTCTCCTCATTTTCACTAACCTTGTTTTCATTTCAAGAGAAGAAATAACATTTTATTTATTTTGAGATTTATACTCTTAATTGCATTGTAATCCCAGGATAATACGGTGGATCCAGCACTCATTTCACTTCAGCTCCTTCCTCACAGCAGTAAGATATTAACAGCTAAAAGTTTCAGTTCAGAAGACCTTTCTTCTCTAAGCAATGACATGTCCCTGCAACAGAATCTACTCAGTGCCAGCAAAAACCCAGACAAAACAACCTCAAAAGTTTTTGGGAGCATGCATATTTTGTAAAGTCTGGATGCCATCACATGAACCTGGACCTGGGCTTCGTTTGCAGATTCTGAACTGGAACCAAATTCTGGATTCAAGAAAAAAAGAAAAGCTTATTTATGATTTCAACAGTGGCACCAGAGGATTAGAAACCAACTAAACACAGCAAAATCCACACCACATCTTTACTAGCCAACAAGAAGTGAGTTTAAACAGAGAAGTATTTATTTACCTTAGTAAATAAAGATATTTTTAGTAAAATACAAGGCTTTTCTAAGTCTGTCACTCACCAGATGGACTCTGCTGCAGAGTTTATGCCCCACACAAGAAGATCACACTGATGACAGGTACCTGTACATCAGCCTGGTCCAGCTGCTGGCAGTGCCACACACCTGGGCAGAAAGGCCAGGTGAGGGTGGAGACAGTCAAATGTGATGGAAACACTCAACATCTGTGCAAATTAATGAGTTCAATTTAATTACCTCCCAGCAGAAAGATTAAACAGGGTGCAACTGGTGATACAAAATTGTCCTAATGGGTTCCACTGCTTGAATCCACTACTCATCAAGTTGAATTGATTTTTAAACAGTGGAAATTCAAACAACTCCCAGGAGAAACTAACACAATTCCCATCTCAATCAAATGCTTTGTAATAGTTACATATAAAATGTGATTTTTGAGGAGAGGGAGTCTCAATTATTTCTTCCCCTTTCATTCCTACCAGAGACCTGGTGATTTGACAGTATTATCAGAACAAGGCTGGAACAGCAGCACAAACTGAGGATGAAAAAATGTACAAGCAATACTACAAATCATATTTTGCAAATTACTCAAACACCTATTTTCAAATAAAATCACTAGCTAGGTATCTAACAATAGACTAACTGTCCTGCTAAGTTCTTTATAAATAATCCAAACCTTCCAGAAATTTGCAAGTATGTGAACATCCTGAAAGCAATTTAAGATAGCAATTAAATGATATTTTATAGTACGTTCCCAAAGCAAAGATTTCACATTTTGCTGTTAATTTTGAGTATCCAGCTGAGTCACTTCAAGAGGACCCGAGTTCAGAATGTGCCACAAATCTTTTTCAGTTTCTACTACAGTGTTAACAGTTTTTGAGCAAAAACCACTACTGAGTTAAAAGCAAGCTCTGGTTTCAGAAAAAAATAACAAAATAAAGTGTACTTTAATTTAAAAAATAAACACGGTTGTACAAAACCAATCCCCATTTTTTTCACATACACCTGAGAAAATTTCTACATAAATACACAAAATACCACACAATGGTGTGACCTCGAGATAGACTCCACTTCAACTATCTCTACTTCATTTCATCAGAAGAAAATTTGAAAAATATATATCTAGGGCTGAAAAACTCTCTCTAGAGCTGAGCTGCTGCCTGACAACTGCTGAACATGCTGCCAAGTGGGCAGAAGAAGGTGGGTGGATGTGCTCAGGGGGTAAGCAAACCTTGATGAGGACAATTGGCAGCTATGCAAGGCAGCCCCAGCGGTCATCAGGTGTTAAATAGTAACTGACATTTTAAATGAAATCCAAGGGCTGGCAGCAGCCAAGGTTCACTGAGCTGCAGTGACTGAAAGGGAGGTGAAGAGAAAGGAGCAAAAGAAATAGCTGGATGTCTTCTCAGTGGCAGTTCTGCCTCATTTGAGTTTTGCTGATCAATACTGTAACAATAAAGCATTTCCAATATTGGTTTTGTGCAATTCTTCTTCATTAAATCATACTTGCATGAAAGGAAATCAAAGTGACCCAGCTTTAGAGGTTCTATTCCAAGTGACATCGAAGACTTCAAGGGGGGAGGGTGTTGAAGGAGGAGGAAAAAAAAACCCACCCTGTGCAACGTTAAATACCTAACAGGAGATGGCAAATCAAATGGGAATTACTGTGGTAAAAACATAATTAAAAACTTGATTGAAGTTAAACAGAATTTACATAACACTGCAAATTAACTTGATGCTGACGGTATTCACCGGGAAAGCAATAAAAAGGCATTTCATTAGTAATCTATATTTAAATAATATGTACAATGGAGTTGTTCTAATGAGAAACATGGGCTTTTTAATAACTGCACTTTCCAAAGGCTGCCAAGACACGTGGCTGTCCCTGAGATTTCTGCACAGAAACAACCTCTGGCAGTATCATGCGTGTGGGCTGTAACCACCAGACCCAGCCCAGGCTGGTGCTCTACAGCTTGGTGATAATAAATTCACTGCCCTGAAAACACCACTAGACATCCTGGGCCTCCTGCCTTCATGGGAAGGTACAGCTCCATTCCAGCAGAAGCAGGACTTCTGCTTTACTTGAAGTCTTCTTTCATAAAGAATATATTCTTCTTCAAGTTTTCTGTTGGAAATTTAACAGGCTTGCAACACCAAACCTTTCATAAATAATCTAGCTGATGACCCAGCTATAAGCTTAAACCCACGTCATAACAAATGGGGTAGTTTAAAATTATGTTTTTTTTCCTTTTGAAACCAAAAGTCCATCATTTCAAGAAAGGATTAAGCTGCCTCCAGATTCAGGCAGCCACTCACTACAACATCTGACTAGAATTGGGTTTGCAACAACTTAAGATGGCTGCTCAGTGCTGTCTCTACATTTCTCTGCTGAAAACACTGAAAATCCATCTCGGCCAACAGTCACTCTGAAAGAAAAATAATCAGTCAATAGGGAAAAAAAAAAAAAAGAGTAAAAAAACTTTGTTTGGAAAAAAAAATGAAACATGAGAGCTTCTTCTGATGGACTTTTTGACCTAAAACTAGTAATTTTATACCTTTCCTGGAGATACCTGCTGTGCGTTTTGGGCGCTCTATCCAGTAAAACAAATAAAGCCAAGGAAAATAAGATTTGTTTTGTGGCTTGGAATGCTAAACATCACAGAGCTGCAGGTGAAAAAGGGCACTGGATACTGTGAACCTAAATGATGAGCTGTTGGGGAGCAGCTCTGGAGAAAGAGAGCTGGGGGTCCTGGTGGACAGGGGGTGACCATGAGCCAACAATTATTTTCTAGGTCCCTTCCAACCCCCAACAATCTGGGATTCTGTGGCTCCTGCTCCCAGCCTGGTTGCTGCTGTCTCTTGGGAATCAATATTTTTATTCTGTTATGCCATTAAACAGAAAAAAATAAATAAAATTAAACAATGTAAGCGTCTGAGACATGTTTTCTTATCAAATTGAGCTTGTTTTGGTTTTTATGTCAGGAAGAGAGAAAACAAGCAAATGGTGTTTTATCCTGTTTTGGCTGCTGAACTGCAATAAAAAATATATACATAGAGAATAATTTCCTCAAGTTTGTTGAAAATTTGGTAGGTAACATTTGCTGAATGCTTGTAAATCATGCTAGTTTCACTTTTTCTGTCCAAAAATCCACAAGTTAGAGCTTTTTTTTTTCTCCAAAGCATGTAGATCTTAACAAAACAAGCACAAAAAGCAAAGCAAACCATTATTCTTAGGCTGCAACACAGCAGTCATGGCAGGTAGGGCAACAACCTAGGTGGAAAACTATAACATTGAAATTAAATGTTATAATTAAAACTAGACATTGAAATTAAAACCAAGTGCTTTCCATTTTTTTTTTCCTAAGGAAGAAGGCTTTATCTTTTGGCCATGCAGCATTTAGAAATTTAGAAAAAAAACTTGTTTGGTTTGAGTCACTTTTGGACACTGCTGGCAAAAAAGGCAAGTTGAGGGCAAAAAAAAGGACAGAAAATTGCTCACACACACAAAAATATTTTTATAACAAACTTATGGCTTAAATGCAGTGACAAAAGCAAAAAAACTGCTCCTTTAGAAAAGATGGATTTCTCTCTTCCTGTGCTGACAAGCTGTATCTTCATTTAGTGATGTGTTGCACAGCGAAGAATTTCTCATAAACTGAGGAAAACTGATTTAACTCCCTTGCCAGATTTCACACAAGAAAAACATCATCTCTGAAGCTGCCAGTCACTTCAAGAGGGAGAAACCAGTGTTTTTAGCTGAGGGTACAAAGCTTTTGCTGTCTCTCCCCAACCCAGCCTTAGAACCATCTCCCATCAACAGCCACCTCCAAAACTATCCTCTGATCTGCCCTTAAATTCTTCTTAAGAGCTCTGAAGCTTATTTTTTTGCACATAAAAAAAATAAAATTGTTAGTGACGTGGCAGAAACCTCTTGTAAATTCTTAGGAGTGAGAGTATTAGGACATGTTAGCTAATTCTAAAGGTCTTTCTACAAATCTCATTATTATATTTAATTTTATGTACAAAGGTTACCGTTAAATTATTTACTATTTTCTATTTCAACAGATTAAAGCTTCAAGAGTAGTCTACTTAATATAATTCCACAACCTGCAGACAGCAACATTAAAAAAATTAATGTTGTTAATTAAAGCATTAAAGGGGAATATTGCCTCCCAATCTGAAGTGTGCTTCAAACTTGGACTCTCTGAGCCTACAAAGTCACATCCAGATCCAAGCTCTTCTCCATTTTCATTGGCAGATGAAAAACAACAACAACAAAAAGATCCCTTCCCTCCCATTGGACCCAGCACTTAAAAGACCTGAAAAAATAAATCCAATGTCCACAAGATGATGCAGCATTGCTCAGAACCTTTTGGAAGTGGAGGAGAAAGTCTCCCAGCTGGTATGGAAACAGCAAACCAAAGCAGCACCCCAGTGCTGCCACCCCTGCCTTGCTCCTTGTGAACCACTCATGGAATTGAAATGAAAAATAAGAGAAACAGTGGGCAGGGGCTGGGGGGAGTGGGCATTCAGGGATGGGGAGAGTTCTGGGTCTGCCCCAGCGAGCTGGGCAGCAGGGCTGCAAGCCGTCAACACCCAGGCAGGGGCATCCTCCCTGGGCTGCCAAACTGCAGGAGGGCAGAGCCAGAGGTGCCCTGGGCTCCCTGCTGCTACCAGAGGCAGCAGTGAGGGGGGGATGCTGCTTTCTGGCAGCATGGTAAATCCATGGCATTTTTTTCTCACTGCTGAATATCATTACACACTCTCAGCCTGGCTCTTATGTTTGCTTTACACCATCATTTATTTGCCAGAAATCAATAGTCTCTTATCCTTGCAAACTAGTGGCCAATGTCACCACCTTTCCAGCCTGCAGATCAACTAGTGCTGCCCCCCCCTGCATCCAGAGCAGGAAAAGTGGTTTCTTGCTTGTCACATTTCATACTAACCTTCTGCTAAGAAAGCAGAGATAAATACACCTATTTCAAGGCAGCTGCCAACAGCTTTTACATCAAAGCCTGGGTCTTAAAGATGCTTTTGCACTGAGCAAGTATGGAGCCCTCATCAAGGAAACAGCTTTACCAGGAGCATTTGGAACATGCTAGGGATGGTTTGCTCCAAAGATACCTGCAAGGAAGGGAAAGATTCTCTTATACAATTCAAAGGAGAGTAGCAAAAATGACACGTAATGTGTAGAGGGCCAATTGGGAGAAGGTGCTCCACATTTATGTAAGGGTTTTAAATACAAGTTTTTAACTCACAGGAAAAAAAAAGGGGCAGAAAACACTCCATGAGTGTAATTAAGACACAGTACTCTATATATCTCACAGCTTTCCCCACACACTCCTTTTCTTTCTCTATCAAGTCTCTGCTGAATCATCTCATTTCCATTCTCTCCAGCTTTTGCTCCAAAGCTCAAGATGAGTTTCCTAGAAAATCTTATTTTGTTTTTTTTTTTTCAAGTGCTTGTTTCCTCCACTGCTACAGAACCACCAAAAGCAGGATTATTAACCTTTTTAGGCAACACTGTTTTATCCCCTTAGCCTCCATACCCTTTTCAATTTCACTTTTGATTTTAAAACTTTCTCTGCTGTGACTGGGTGAACAGCCATCTTTTCACCATTCTCTCCATTTACCTCCCTGTGGGCAGTATCTGAAACTGGTCTTCATCCTGCCTCAGCTGCAGCTGTGGGGGTTGCAGAGAGGAGCTCCACTGTGCTTGGCTTCCAGATTGCTCCCTCTCACCCTTACCAAAATAATTCAGCATCCCCGTGATCGTGCCTCAGGGACTGCTAGGAAAGCTTTAGCAAGAAGGGCTAAATCTGATGGCTGCCACAGCCCTCTGACACCAACACTTACCATCTCCCAGTGTCTGCAGACTAACCAGTTTAGCCTTCCCAAGTGGCTGCATGCAAGGCAGCTGCTCATCATGACTTGCATCTTCTGTGATTCCCTCCACTCCTGCAGCTCACACTGACCAAAAAGACAAAGGGTATTTTTTTTTTTTCTTTCCTATTTCTGTTTCGTGCATTCTGTTTCATCCTTTCTTCTTTCTAGTGAATGTTCAGGATTTTAAGAGCTATTTTTAAAGAACGGCCTTGCTTATAAACCTGAAAGTTAACAGTTATTACAGTAACAATTCTGTTATTATTTCCTTTAAAGAAAAAAAATAGCTGTTTTAAAAATATTTAGATTGCCAGATTTTAGAAAGGTTTTCTCAGGCATTTAATACTTGCAACATACACAGTCTTGGTTTATTTCTAACTTTTTTTAATAAATAAATTATATAAATAGGTTTCATGATTGCTTAGAGCATCCATCATTAAGTACTGAGGCCTAGCTTTAGGCATAATTGAACCACTGAATTCATCAGCTGCCTAATCATCATTCATTTTGCATCTATTTCTGCTAATTAAAAAGAGAAAAACTCCTAACAACTTTTACATAAATACTATATTTGTTCTCCACAAGGAGGCTAGGCTAATTTACCAGTGATTAACTGATTATCACATGTGAAACCTGTCACTCTGCTAGGACCATCACCCAGAGAGGAAACAAAAGGGCTGAGTGAAACCCCCTGCCCCCTTACCTGTGGTCACACACACTTGCCTGGCTTGGGAAAGCAAGGGGGGGCTGCACACACAGGCTCTGCTGGGGGGTAAAATCCTCTCTTAGCTTCTCAGCCAGGTGCTGAACGACCCTCTGAGGCAGCAGAAGAAACCACAATCTCCTGCTTTCAAACAACAGCTGTCAGCATTTAAAGATCTCTCCTTTTCAGAGGGGAAAGCCTGGGCCAGCTCTCAGGAGAAGGAAAAACTGCCTGGGGTAGCAGCTAATCCCTCCAAACACACGTGTAGCACAGAACAGCCCCCAACTCCAACTGCACAGCCCCCCCAGGGCGAGCTGAGAGCACTGCAGTGCACAAGAGGTGATGCAGAGCATCCCTAAAATAAGTAGTTTTTTCTTCTCATACCCTATTTACCTGAGAAATTAATTAATTGGATGAAGGCAACTCAAAGCTGGGCAACCTGCATGAATTTTCACCAGCTTCAGTGCAGTGTTGTCCTGGTTCCAGAGGCACAGGCAGTTAAAGCAAGAAGGGTGACACCACCATTCCTTTTGGAGTTTATTTTCCATCAATTTTCTATTAGAGCTCTAATTAGCAACGTTACCACTCCCAACCCTTCCTCTCCCTGCAGGTGATAGCAGGATAGGCAAATTAGCTGCACAGGCAGGGACAGGAATCTGAGCTCACTGTGGCACCTGGGATTTTTGTCTCTATGTATTTCAAAAACAAAAGAGGAAAACCAAGCAGAGTCATACTCACTTTTTGTAACAGATGAAGGAATCACTTTTAAATATTCCCCTTTTTTTTTTTGACCTAACCTAATAACAATTGAAATTACAGAGTTGAGGCAATGATGTTATTTGAGGAGTGGGAAAAGAGGTGGTGAACATGAAAGAAGAATCCTGTGAAGAGCTGCCTGTATAGACACCACCAGAGAAGATGCAACTCAGCCTGATTCTCTGAGGAGGATCTGCCTAACAGTGCATAAAATCTAAGGTAAGCATGAATGCATCCTTAGTGGACTAAGGAGAAAACACTATTTACAGCAGCAATTTCATGTTCCCTAGTTAGTGCAGGGGCTGAAAAGACAAAACCCAAAATCACTGCCCCCCCTCTTGTGTGTGAATACCAAGAAGAGTGAAAAGCAGAGTACTAATTCTGAACTTGATTAAAATATGGAATAAAGCAGCATGCTATTTATCAAAGCCACCTTCTTTGCCTCCACTTGATAAAGAAAGCACTTCAATGGAACTTTAATGCAAAATTAACTGAAAATGAAATCTTTTGGCAGCTACCATTTAACACCACGCTGAAATGTGTTCCAAAGGACAAATGCAGAAGAATTAAGTACAGGTTTTCATCAGTATTTACAGAAAAGATGTGCAACAGTGTGGACAATATCTATTTATAAACCCCAGTACATTGAGCTGACTAAAGACAGAGTCTAAGCTTTAAAACCTGAGCAAGAGATAAAACCTTAAACACCAACTTTTCCCAAAAAACACTCCTAGAGGATATAGAAACAGTTTCAGAAAGTTTATGGCTGAAGGAATAATGACTTCTCATCCAGTCAGAGCAGATTGCTTATAGATTCCAAATCAGATTTATTTATTCTACCAAAGTTCAGTGCACTTTTGAACTTTTAATCTAGAGACAGAAAACAACAGTGGGCACATTTCTTCATCAGCCAGAGGCACGCATTGCAATTGAAGATGCTGATTTATCTGATGAGTGCCAGCCACACATTTGCTCAAGTGGCTGTGCTGATTTGTGGGTCAGAGAGCTGTGTGGAAGTGCTGGACAAGCAGAGGGAGAGCAGGTTTGCTGGATGGATCAATGCAGCTGAAATGTTCAGGGTTCAGTGATTTCTTTCTGAATTTTAAAGCTAAGTCAATGAACAATGTGGGTGCAGGAAATGAGGATGTCAGGCTCTACCCCTGCCATGCATTACCACATAAATTACAGCATGCTTTTGAACCTGCAGTATTCATCTCAAAAACACATAAATTATGAAACCATTGAATATTCTTCCCAACTGCTTTTGATAGTAAATACTCCAGGCAAAGGCAGCCTGTTCTCATGGCCCCTAGAATGACAAACTTTGAAAATACTGGAATATAAACCACAGTGGTAAAACTGGGATTATTTACATTAAAAATGCATGAGAGATTGGCTTTAGTACCTTCTGGATTAGTTAAAATTTCTGTTTCTAACTGGATGCAATCTGAAGAGGTACGAAGTGAATACCTTTTATCATTAGGTGTCAATTCAGACCCTAGTTTCCAACAGTATTAAATATTGTATTGATGACCTGAAGCAGAAAACAGGAACTTGTGATAACCAAATCTCTAGATTTTGCTGTTCTTCTTGATCACAAATATTGCAACAGTGAATACTTTAAGACCTGTCAGTAAAAAGCTAGATGCTTATAATGTCAGATTTGAATGTACACATACACCTTAGTGATTATAATACTAAAGTAGCATATTTTCCTAATGGAAATAATGATTTAATACCACTGTTCAATTACAGATTGCATACTAGTATTGTTAGATATTGTGAGAGTGAAAAGAATAATTTGAACTGCAAGAATTTTTGCAGCAACATCTCATGTCACAGCATATTTTATCCCAGTGTTAGAATTACAGGCTTCACCCACAGTGAAATCCAACAACTGTGCAAGGAATAAAACACAGGCTGGATACTGAGGAAGCTTCTTCCCTTTGCACAACTGCAATACCTGCTCCTCCTTCAGTAAGCAATTTTTTATACCTCTCTCATCAATTCCTAAGAAGCACTGACTGGATCTTCTTTTGGCTTAGTGAAATCATTGGTGGACTGAAGCCAGTGGCAAAATTCCCTACGGCGATTTAATGGCACCGGAAATTTTCTTTTTAATGTGCACAGCCTCCTCTCTTCACTTTTGAAGTGGCAAAGTCATTCCCAAGCATGAATCTCTTCTCCACAGTGGCTGCCACCCTCCCAGCCCAGCAGCAACTGAAAGGCACAGCCACTGACCCCACATCTTCACCTTCCCCTTGCCAAACCAGACGCTGTATTCCGAGCTCTTCTAATTTCAGCTCACTTCTAAATATATCCCCTGCCACACGAGCACACAGAGGGCACTCACAGTCCTTCACCACTGCCCTGCTGCCACAGCAGCCTGGGGAAGGGCAGCTGCTGACCTAGGACCTGGCTGCAAACGAACACTTCCAGTGATGGGAGCTCCTTCCCAAACCTAGCCTGGGAAGAGCTCACTTTGGAGCAGATGGGGCAGAAAAGGTCCCTGCAGGGGGCTGGTTTTCAGTCTGCCTGCTGGTCTCAGCAAGAAGCTGCTGCTCAGCACTCCTTCCAGGCTGAGGACACGGTGTGAGGTGAGGCAGGAATAAGCCTCTCCTGCAGCAGCTGGAAACACACAGGGAGGTCTCCCACACACCAAGGAAGCATTAGATGGCAAGCACACAACCTGGCTTCTCCTTCCAACTGGGAGATGGGGAAAGAAAGAGAACCCCTGGATTAATTTGGACTGGGATCCTGCTCCTGCAGGCCCCTCCACCCCCTGGGCAGATGGCAAAAGCAGTTTCCAGCCTGCAGGTGCAGAAGCAGCAATCCAGGGCTGTACCAGTGTTCAGTAGACACCTCACATCCCCAGGTGGCCTTCAGACTCTGTGTGTGTTGATAACCCTGCTTTGTGCCTCCCCTGGAGCTCTCAGTGGTGTTCAGCTCAGCTGCTGAGAGATGCTGCTGCTGCCCCTACTTAATGCAAGTCATCAGCTGGAGCTCAGTGATCACTGACCCCCTGTTCTTCTGTGGGAAGAGAAAATGCAAGTCCTGAGCCAAATATGCAAACCCAGGCAAATGAGTTCATCTCTGCTAGCAGCCTAAAACACCCTGCCTGCCTGAGGAAGGGATTTGGGAGCATTCAGAGGACTCCCACCACAGGCAGAGTGTGGGGAAGGCAACAGGCAGAAGAACTGTGCTGTGCAAAGTGAGTTTCTCCACATCCTCACCTGTGCTTCACTCTCCAGCAGCCTTCACTCTGTGCCATGGCCAAGCATGCCTCTGAGGGCCACACCACACATATGGGGAAACATGGAGCCTGCAAAGCTCCTGTTCTCAACACTGCATGCAAAATCAAGCTCCAAGAGAGAGGTTTTTGCAAATGAGACAATTGAAGAGCTCACTGCTGTTCTAAAAGCTGGTCCCACTCCTGGCCATGCTCTTCTGCCAACCTTGTGTTGGCTCTGGTGCTATAGAAACCTCTCCACTTCAGTAGGGTGGGTGCTTCTGACAGTCTGATGAGCTGAGAAATACCTACCAAGTAAGAGTTAAGGGTGGGGAGCTAAAAACCCAACAGAGAGCTGAAACTGCTCCAAGGACACAGTGGAAAACAGAAGGTTCAGTCTTCCCCTTAGCTGGTGTCAAAGTTATATTGCTTCAGTTATCTTCACACAACTGCTAGGAGATCACCATCCTACAGCTCTTGCCTTGGCCATGAGCTCAAGGGCTTTCACTGCCCTTTCACAATATAAATACAAACTGAAATGCCACAGGCTTGCTGCCCTATGTGGGCCCTCTTCCACATCACATCTGTATTAGAACATCAACTACTTGCATGGTAGCATCTACTTTTTACTCACAGAATGCCTGACAATGAAGCAGACAATGCTTTCCCCCACCATTAATAAGTTCTTTTGCAGTTATTTTAATTTCCCCTGGGGACCAATGCACTCAGAATAGCTCGAGCCCTTTTGTACCTGATATTTCCTAACTTGCATTCTTAACCTGTATGAAATTCTGCATATTTCTTTTGCTGCAATGGCTGCCATCTCAGCTGTTATCCTCTACATGTTTCTTTTTTTTTCAATTTTTCAAAGAACAGTCTAACCAACCTGGTCAGAAACTTTCTCTTTACACAGCTTATACATCACCACACAGCCTTTTCTGCAAAGGTGAACTGAAGTTTCCTGATAAATTCTCATGGGATTCTGATTTCTCTGTGTTCACTGAAACTCCTACTCTGGGGAACGCCACTTTGAGAGGAGAAAAAGAAAGAAAAAACCCAAACAACAACAAAATCACAAGACCTACAAAAATCTGTAGCAAGTGAGGAAGGAAAGGGGAGGTAAAAAAAAAATAAATATATACAGGCTAACCTGTATTGCATCAGTTATCCTCAGTTTCCTGAGGGTGAGGAGCAGGGTCAGGCTGTGAGCAGCACAACAGCTCTGCTTTCTCACCAGCCCTGCCACCACCAGTGTCAACTCTGCTTGTGAGTTCAGTCTCTCACAGGTACCACTCAATTTCCAGGCTGCTTCTACCTAAAAGGCTTAGAAAAGCCAGCAAGAAAGGTGGGGAGCAGCCACAGCTCTTCTCACCAGCTACAAAATTAGTGTCTCCTGAGCCTCTCCAGAGCTATTCATCAACCGTGGGGTTTTTTTCCCACATGGCTGGGAAAAATCAATGAGATTTGTGCTGCAAACTGATCATTATGACAGGGAAAGCTCTGCAATGAAATTGATTTGTTTAAGTCTAACACCATTACTTACACTTCCCCCCAACTTTAGGGGGCAGACCCCTCAAGAGCCCAGACAAAAAAGTAGCAGGGCTAAACCCCCTTGCTGCGTTGCCTAAATGAGGTTTTTTCATTGAACAAAATTGGCTTCAGACCAGTTAAAACGAATGCAAAGCAGCAGAGACATGGAGTGCAAAATGGCTCAGTAAATGAATGAAAAGCAGATTAATACATTTTATAAATTACATGCAGCAGCAAAGCTTAAAGATTCTGATCTGTCCCCTGTGTTTTGTCCTCATTTCACCTTCTCACAAGTGTAGCACTCGACTGGCAATATTTCCATAAAATCTCCAGCACTAAATATGGAAAGAGTCTAACATGAATATGGAAAGGAGAGCACCATAATGAGGCACAGAAAAGCTGGCTGTCATTTTAACTCACGACTGCTGGCTAAGGAGCTGGTCCCAGAAGAAATGCAGCCTGGAGCAGGAGCCTTGCTGGGTTCAGCAGATGTGCCAGGCAGCAGACAAAGCTCTGTGGCCCTCACCCTTGTTTTTTGCCAGCCTCAAAACCTCACACAACAATCACACCCCCATTTTGCCCTCTTCCAGTATCTTCAGGGCTAAATTTCCTCAAATCCTAACCTGAAAAAGTGGAAAATTTATTATATACCAAGATATTGAATGATGGCAGTTATTATTCAATGAAAGTTAAAAAACCCCAAACAAACCACCACAAACATGCAAAAAAAAAACCAAACCCACCCACTCAGTTTCATTATTTTATGTGATTTTATCCCCCAAGCTTTGCTTCCACTACCACTAATTAAGGAGATTCAGAGAAAGTTTCAGTAATGAGTTAACTATATCCACCATCATATTTTACTTTGCTCCAGAACTGTTTAGCTGCCCCTCCTTCTGGGTCAATTTCTAGTCATTCTTAGAGGAAAAGCACCAAACAGAATATTACCAAATAGATATTATCACATGACACTAATATCTTTACTATTCTTTTTTTTTTTCCCCTCTTATTACCATATTAGTAAAGCTCAAAAATCTTGCCCACCACTCCTCAAACATCAGGAATATACTGTGCAAATGTCATCAAGTGAAAGAGAGATTTCCATTTCCCCAAGAGATGCTTCCACAAGAGAAAATGATAAGACTTCATAACAAGTTGACAATGCAAATAAGCAAGTTAAAAGCCTTCATGCTATGACTCCACACCATTTCAAGTGGGCAAAAGTGTTCTGTTACATCCCATTTCTTTTTCAGCATTAATGATTCTCTAGCCAGAGGATTTCTGTATCTGCAAGCAGGTATTGGTGGCCTGTTAAAATAATCATGCTGTAGTTCATTTCTTCATCAAACCAGAGAGGAATTCCTGTTCTCTGAAGGCCACGTTCACTGGTACAAGTGCATACACACAGATGTATTCATGAACACACAAAACATGCCTTTTGGGTCAAAAAAAATCAGGAACAAAAGTTTGACATGCACCATGATATTTAATTTGTGTTACCCATTAAGTTTCTTTCAGAATTGACTGGATCAGTGGACCCCATGCAGAAAGAAATGTTCATTTTCATGCAGAGCTTTTAAGCATCCTTAAGAAAAAGGAGGATTAAATGCTGTGTTTGCAGCAGGTAAGAGTCACAGCAAGATGCTTGGTGCCTACAGCTCAGGAACAGACTACAGTGAGGACTGCAGTGCAAACACAGCTGAACCCCAGAGAAATAAAAAGGAGTTTTCTTAGGAATGGACAGAACTGCACAGAGTTTATGCAACTCAGAAATCCACAGAGTTGGGAAAAAAAAAATCTGCTCTCTGGATAAGATCCACCTGAAGATACACAGCAGTAAACAGCAAGTTGCTCATCAATTTGTTATTTCTATTTTTCTTATCTAGTTGCATTGCAATTTTTTTTCATTTAAAAAGTTAATAATTCCAGTACTTGGACAAAGAAAATTGTCACTTCAAAAGATTAAAAGCTTTTCTCATCTTTCTGGAGGAATTCACTAATGGAAAAGATCTAAGCACATCCAACTCAAAGCTCTGGGTAAATCAGGGTACTGTTGGTTCCCTAAAAAAACTCAACCAACAAACCCAAATAAAAGAAAACTTTAAAATACTATAGTAAAATACATACAGATCTAGCTTGGTCACAGAATCAAATTCCCACATATGCAGAAGCTGACCATTTTCTTGGATAATATACATGTTGCATACATGTGCAGCACGTCCAAAATATTAACTCAATTGCTTGAAATCATAATCTTGTCTTTTTTTGTTTGGTTTTTTTTTTTTCCAAGTTAAAACTACTGTCAGATTAGATTTCACAGCATTAAGGACATGGAAAACCCTGAGGAGGATCTCTGCTCAGGAGAGAGAAATGCAGAAAACTATGAGATCCCACAGTTAAAAACCAACATTTCAGGATGACCAGATTCCAAAAGGCTCAGGACAAAAAGTGACACAACTTGCTTGTTGTTCTAGTCACAATACTTAAAATATATGAACAAAAAATAAGCTGCCAAAGTGCACGAGATGTTCACCAAGGCCAAGTGCTGGGTCATGCACTCGAGGCACAGAGGCTGCCCAGCAGAAAGGGACCTGGGGGTGCTGGTTGAACATGAGGCAGTGTGGGCTCAGGTGGCCAAGAAGGCCAAGGGCATCCTGGCCTGGATCAGAAATGGTGTGGCCAGCAGGACCAGGGAACTGATGGTGCCCCAGGACTGGCACTGGTGAGGCCACACCTCGAGTACTGTGGTCAGTTTTGAGCACTGTAGTGCAAAAAAAAAAA
>VYZU01010995.1:34380-50020 GCA_013401355.1 Ceyx cyanopectus
AACTTGTTCCCAGTGAGGGTGGCAGAGCCTGGCAGGGGCTGCCCAGGGAGGTTGTGGAGTCTCCTGCTCTGGAGACATTCCAGCCCCCCCTGGATCTGTTCCTGGGTGACTTGGTCTAGGTGATCCTGCTCTGGCAGGGGGGTTGGACTGGATGTTCTTCTAGCTCCCTTCCAACCCCTGACACTCTGTGGTTCTGTGCCAAGAGGGAATGGCCTTAGGTTGTGCCTGGGGGGGTTTACACTGGAGATCAGGAGGAATTTTTTCACTGGAAGGGTTGTCAAGCATTGCACAGGCTGCCCTGAGAAGTGGCTGAATCACCTTCCCTGGCCAAGTTCCCAAGTCCCGTAGACATGGTGCTTAGGGATGTGGTTTAGCAAGGGAGATGGAGCATTAAAGGTTGGACTCTATGCCCTAGAAGGTCTTTTCCAAGCTGGATGATCCTATGATTGTACACAGGACCATGTGAAGGCAGTGTTTTTGCCTATGCTGTGGGAGCTGGACCAGCAACACCAAACTGTGGCAAGTTCTCCTGTACATCTCAGGTACCTAGCTGAGATGCTGTGACAGGCCCAGGTTATTCCCTGGACAATACTGCTATTTCTACAAAAGCTTGTGCTATGGGAATGTACCAGAGGAGGGTAGTATTTGCTTGGGCATCTCTCCATGGCACTCCACTTTACACTTCCAATGCCCTGCAATAGCAGATCAACTTCTGAACAGTTGCACTAACATGGATGTCAATTATTTACTTCATTTCTGAAGAATTCTGGTCCCATCAAGTCTGGTTTTGTTGTTTGTTTGGTTTTTTTTTAAACATTTATTTTTAATCTTCAGATGCCACTCAGGTGTTTGGAAGAGTATATTGGGGAGTGAACCTTTTTCAGTACCCCCAACTTCAAAGCTTCATGTTCTGCAAGGTGTCTTGTTTCCCATTGTAATTTCAGAGTATTTGAAGGCATCTTCAACATATTAACTTCTCACAGTTGGGGGATTTTAATTTTTCCTCTGATACTTCCTCAAAAGCCTCTCACTGAAAGGTTAGGAACAAAACACACATTTTGTACTTCTGTAGATCTCCCCTTTCCTTCTATGAATGAACACTACAAGTTTTTATTCTCTTACCTCTTCATTAGAAGAAAAACTGTGGGCTTTCTTTTGTTTTGTTTTTTTGTTTTTTGTTTTTTCTTTTAAATTATCAGCAATTATGAAAGCAATCAAAACAAGGTAAAAATAAAAAAAAAANCAAAAGCTTGTGCTATGGGAATGTACCAGAGGAGGGTAGTATTTGCTTGGGCATCTCTCCATGGCACTCCACTTTACACTTCCAATGCCCTGCAATAGCAGATC
Source organism: Ceyx cyanopectus (assembly GCA_013401355.1). Classification (NCBI taxonomy): domain Eukaryota; kingdom Metazoa; phylum Chordata; class Aves; order Coraciiformes; family Alcedinidae; genus Ceyx; species Ceyx cyanopectus. The sequence continues at coordinate 35,728 of VYZU01010995.1, forward strand.
AACTTCTGAACAGTTGCACTAACATGGATGTCAATTATTTACTTCATTTCTGAAGAATTCTGGTCCCATCAAGTCTGGTTTTGTTGTTTGTTTGGTTTTTTTTTAAACATTTATTTTTAATCTTCAGATGCCACTCAGGTGTTTGGAAGAGTATATTGGGGAGTGAACCTTTTTCAGTACCCCCAACTTCAAAGCTTCATGTTCTGCAAGGTGTCTTGTTTCCCATTGTAATTTCAGAGTATTTGAAGGCATCTTCAACATATTAACTTCTCACAGTTGGGGGATTTTAATTTTTCCTCTGATACTTCCTCAAAAGCCTCTCACTGAAAGGTTAGGAACAAAACACACATTTTGTACTTCTGTAGATCTCCCCTTTCCTTCTATGAATGAACACTACAAGTTTTTATTCTCTTACCTCTTCATTAGAAGAAAAACTGTGGGCTTTCTTTTGTTTTGTTTTTTTGTTTTTTGTTTTTTCTTTTAAATTATCAGCAATTATGAAAGCAATCAAAACAAGGTAAAAATAAAAAAAAAATAAAAAAAATAATAAAAAAAAAAGGTTAAACTAATTCACCATGTCATTTTCCTCCAAGAGGCAAAGGCATTCTCATCACAGCAGCAAATGTTCCTTGCTTTATGCTGCTCTGGCAGCTGTAGCTCATCTATTGCTTTTATTTGGCCTTTTGAACATCTGCATAACTTGCATTCTTCAGATACTAGGCTACTTCTTTCTCTAAATGTGGGAGTGGAGAAAAGGGAAGGGGGACAGAGCTCCACAGTTTACTTGGCTTTGAAATCCATGGTACCTGAAGTTAAGCACAGGTTAACATACTTTAGATATTTTGTCTAAAAAAAGTTAAAAACTTTTAATCATTCACTTGCAATTATATATTAGCAAATTATTCCTAAGAAAAACACCCCAACAACCGTGTATCCAGTGCTCCAAAAGCATGCATTCATTCATTCATTCATTCATTCATTCATTCATTCATTCAGACAACTAATGGATTAATAGATATATAAAAATTAGGGCATCAAACATGCAGGTCTTGCCACAGATACTCTTCAGGACCATTCTGGCCACTTCACTAGGAGAGGAGTGGATCAAACACCACCACCTACAATTAATTTCTATTTTTTATCCCAACTTTATAGGCTTTACTGCTTGTTCAAATGAAGAAAAGCTCAAATGGATCAACTACAGATGAGATTTGGGGCCACTGCAAAGTCCTGTCAATTCACATCCATTTCTATCAGTTGTCTTACAAGTTCAACTAATGGTAGTTGATCAAGCCCCTAACACAGACTAGCAAAGAGATGGGGAGAAAAGCCTGAAATTAAGAATATGCAGGGCCAGCTCTCCAGGAAAGGAGGACATGTGTACTGTAGAAAGGAAGAAATGGAGCTACAGCAACAGCCATCATTTTCAGAAGCAGCCACAATAAAATAATACATCAAATTCAAACTTATGTTAAAAAAAACCAACAAAAACTAGTATTATTTCCCATGACAATGCAGTCACATTGATTGATATAAAAAAATAGGATTTTACAATAGGCTTCAAGTTCTTCCAGAGTTACACCTTCCTCATTAGTCACCCAGATCAGATCATGAGCTTTCTGGCATTTTTACACATTGCAACACTCATTAAGAGCCAGTGACTCCTGACCTTGGATTAAGAAATCTTAACTGAGGTAGGTTAGACTGCCAGCCTGAAATGAATGACACTCAGTTGCTCCATCACAACATTAAATGTAAATCTGAAGAAATGCTATCTCCACAGAAGTTTATTTTTCCAGCTACACCAGCTGCCCTAATTAAAAACCCTCTACCTACAAATCTCATCATGCCAATTCAACAGAAATCCCTCTAGCCTATTCATTTTTTTTCCAATAAGTACTCCTTTTAAATTTCTACAGCATAGAAACATCAAACCAAAATTGTTTCTTAAGGTAACCAATTTATTTATGTTTTTTGGGGCTTTTTTTTCTAGTGTTACTTTAATGAGCCCCCCAAAAGATGACATCAGCTGGCTGGAGGCATTAGAACTGCTTCTGTTTCTCTTCATCTGGCAAGACAGTAATGATTGAAATGTCTTGATTTTCCTACAGAGGACTCTGAAAAAACCCAGGAGAAACTTCTAGACACTATTGAAAAGCATCAATAATTGCAACAGCCTTCTAGTTTCATCCATATTTACCCTTGTGTATGAAGAGGGGTTGTAGATCAGGCATTTCAAAAGCCATTTCTCATACCCAGCCCTGCACATCACTGGCCTCCCTGCAGCTGAGAGCTGGAGAAAGCTGAAAGAACTCTTCTTTAAATGAAAGGATTCAGAAACAGGCCACACTGGGATGCCCTGTCTCAAGGAGATTTTGCAAGGCAACTGGGGGAGTAAAACCTATTACAACAACCTACAGAGAACAGACCAGTCTTGGGTAAATTGCTTGAAATTTTCTGCATTTCTGATTGAAGAATTCTCTATCTGGAAGAGTTTACTAGGGAAAGGGGAAAAAAATGGATTAAAAAAAATAAATTATATCTAACTACACTTGATTTGGACCATTTAGAGAACAAATTCCAAACCTGCTAGTGGGCTGCTGCTTTCAAATGCTCATCTGCAAAGCAATGGCACTGGTCCACACCCAGTGTGTTTCAGTGGCAGCACTGCCACCTCTGCACTGCTCTGTCACACGTTGCACTTCCCACTTTCTGAAGAAACTAATTTTTAATCAGCTGAAGATCCAATTAGTTTCCTTTGCTCTGTAAGATGCTGCCCAAGTTCATTTAGCCAATCCTCTGCCATGCTGTTGGGGGAACACATCAGCTGTGCTTGGGTGACGTGCTAGCACAAAGCAGCTAGAGAACATCAATGGTTAGAGCACTCTGGTGCTCATCAGTGATGTTTTATTATCATGGCAAGTCATGCTATGAATTGCAATAAAATCTATTAACATTTTATTTGAATTCACAGTCATATTAGGTCAAGTGCTTGTGAGTAAACTCTAGAGGATGGAGGACTGGCTTAAAGACTTGTTACTAATTGGGTACACTTTAATGGATTTATTATTCTGCTCAAATTGTGGAGCTCTGACCAATTAATCAGGGACAAAATGTTTGTAAGAGAGGTTTGAAAAGAGCAAGAGAGAGAAAAATAAATGTGCATCAATCTAAATATCCTTCAAGTCATGAGCACTAGATGAGGATGGCATTCTGGTGCCCGTGATGCCACCCTGCGCACATGCCTTAAGTTACTTCATTAGCTACCACATTTTGCACACAAACAGCACATCAGTGTTACAAGGATTTATAGCCTCCAAATACAATAAACAAGATAAGATATATTTCTTCCAGATAAACATCTTGTAAGTATTTTTTCCTCAACAGTGTGATACAAACACAGTGTCCCTATTGCTTGGATATGGGATTTGAAAGCCTGTCAGCTCCTCACAGGATAACCAATCCCCTGGTTTTCTGATCTTCCTGCTAGCCACTTAGATGAAAGTATTATTTAATCTAATTATGGAGTAGATCTCATAACAGAAATATTCCAGGCTCTACAGCAGGATTCCATTTGTAACTCCAAGGAGTGTAAAAACAAGAGTTAATTGCCTGTACAAATATTTCAGGGTAGCATTTACGTAATCTCCAGTACATTAAGTACCAGAGTTGTGCTCTGCTGATAGGTGAAAGAACAACTCTGAAAGGCAACTGCAGTGCCAATTAGCTTTCAACAAATATGTACACAAGCTGTGCTCCCAGGCCTGTGCTCAGTTTCCTCATTCTCCCCACACTGCCTCTTTTATCCTGCTCAGCTCCCTGCTCCTCACATACCCAGCTCACTGCTGGAATAAGGTGAGACCACAGGATTTATTGAGTTGGAACTCACCTAAACGTCTCAAGGAAAAGACACAAACCCTTTAGTTGAGTCTGAGTGGGGGGTGCAATAATAAAAAAATCATGAGACTACTATCACAGAGGACCAGGGCTTGTTTGTGTTGCTCAAAGACACACAAACATCCCCCAAATCCCAGCTTCTGTGTCTTCCTCAAGGAGGACACTTTCACCCACGTGTGCACTGTGGCAACACCACGTTTTCACCCAGCAGAGCCACACACAGATGAAGAAACAAGCCCAGGTTCACAAAGCCACATGAAAAGATGAACCTTTGCAGTCCTTAGGTGTATGAAGACACAGCTTTCTGCAATGCTGCCAGGTTTCAGCCCTTCTCGTCAAATAGTTTTACATCACACACCCCCCAAGAGAGTTATCACTGCTGTTACTACGATGGACACGGTGCTGCAGAAACCAGAGTCAAACAATTAGGGAATTCTGCTTCATAAATGCCTTTAACTCACATCATTTACGTGATATAAACTGCAATTTTGATAATAAAGCAGCTGAAAATACGTCTAGTCTTGTAAGCTGTGTGGGTGTATGGTTATGCTTACACAAGTTTAGGTATCCACATTATAAGCATATAGCGTAAGTGTGCTTTCGTGGGGATTTATGCTGTGTGCACATTTTGTTTCAGCATTTAGGGAAAAAAATCACTGTGCCACGTTCTGTCCAGCCTGGGAAATCTTTGTTAGCTAGAAGCCAACAAAGTCATTTTTTCAGCTCATACCCTCATGCCATGGAACAGCTGAAGAGAGGAGGAAACAGTGAGGTGGGAAAGTGCAGCTGAGATCTGTGTGGCCTGGCTACTGGGGATTTAAAAAAGCAACTTCTGCTGCAGTTTCCACCCAGTGCTTCACATCTGGGCTCTGTTACAACAGGAAGGATTGCCTCACAACCAGTCGCAGGCAGCCTCAAGACAACAAAGAATAACCAACTGTTCCTTTGATTCATTTCCATGTGATGGACAGCTTCGTGGAGGGAGAAGCTGTACATCTCCTGTTTCCTCATGCACTCTATTGCACAAAGGAGCCTCTCTGCTTTGGGGTTGGGGCTTTGGTTTCTCTCATTTATTCTTTTGGAAGCATGCTGGTCTCAGACACAGCAGGTTACCAAGGTGGGATGTCCATTGAGTGCCTTATCTGCCCAACCTTTGCCTTCCAGATGCTGGAGCTTCTGCAGAGGGGGAGAGGATGGTTCACACTCCACCAAAATGATAAACCAGGCTGAAATTTACATTTAAATTTAAACATTTCTGAACTTTGAAATGATGTGTGTGGATTTATATAAACGTACAGCTTCCCATGCACTGCAACAACTCTTAAGGAGTCAGATTTTATTGTCTCCAATTCACACAGTAAAAGATTTTGCTGTGGTTTAGCTTACTTTCTAGCTGTACATAATCATTGTTTTCCAGGAAAGCTTCCCTGTTCTTCTCCACACACCATACACATTAGACCTCCCCAATGGTATCAACTGCAATTTTATTCCTATACAATGATGGCACAACTTGTAAATGATTTATATAGAACCAGCCATGCACCAAATTGTATTTCCTCCTCCTAGGATAAAGGTCTGAAGATGAACAAAATATTTAAGCTCCTGCTTTTAAATAAAACATACCAGCAGCCATCAATTTGTATACAGAATTACAGCAGCTGTTTTCTTTGAGAGATGTATACTTTCAAACTACTTTTTTTTTCCTCCTTTATGTTTCTGTACCTGTCACCTTAGTGGTTTTTACCATTATTATAGTGGGCAAAACAAAAAGGGGGAAACAAATTAAAACTGACCTAAGAAATACATAAACATTTCCAGTTCCCTGTCATTCCCTCTAATCACTTAGAGCAATATAACTTCTGGTTAATCATCTCAGGATACCCTTGAAGGAAGCACTCACTCTATCCACATACCTTGATTACCAAATTTCTCTTCTTGCTACCACAGCTCAAGAAAGCCCTTAAAAGAAAAAAAAAAAATGAAAACAACCACCAGAAACAACGAGGCAAAACTAATTTCACCAAAGGCCTGACTGGTTAACTCCTTTGCAGACCTCTGCCACCATTTGCAATCCCCCCCTGGGTGGGAAAGGACTCATACAAGATGTCAACCTTGCTCAGCCTTCCATAGGTTGCTTTGGTATTTAACATTTCTTGTGTGAAACCCATGGCCAGACTGCACTCCCCCTGCAGAGCCCCCAACTTCTCAGGCAGCATCCCTGCCATTCTGCTGCTTCCATGTTGATGGCAAGCTGAGTGTGGTAGCATGCCCTCAAAAATCACCTTAAAGCCACCCTGAACCACACACTTACGTGACTCAACAGCCTGCTGCTCCAGCTTGGAAAGAAGTTTAAATGTATTTAAAACCATGTAAGATGGCTGCTTGCAGATGAAAGGCAGAGTTGCTTTGATTTGGCTTCCTGCTTCCCCATCCTGTCACCATGAAAGATTGAATTACCTCTGTAAAAACACCAACAGGGGTTATTTGCACCAAAACACAGGCTGCTCCCTCTCTGATGTCTGAATATGGGGTATGTCATAGAATCATGGAATGGTTTGGGCTGGAAGGGAGCTCCAAAGGGCATCTAGTGCAGCCCCCCTGCAGGGAGTAGGGACACCCTCAACTAGCCCAGGCTGCTCAGAGCCTTGTCTTCTTCCAGGCTGAGCACTCCCTCAATCCTGCACAAGCAAGAGCCTAAGAGGACCTTCCATGGTGTCACGCAAGGCCCTGAAAGAGGTTCTCTCCATCCATCCATCCATCCATCCATCCATCCATCCATCCATCCATCCATCCATCCATCCCTCCCCAGCAGCTGCAATCCAGTGCTGTGGTGCAGGCTCAAGGCTCTCCTATTTCACTCCTCCCATCTAAAAAAAACAATCAGGAAAAAACACAGGGAAAAAAACCCCAACCAACCAACCCAACCTGCCTTTATTTGCACGTTGGGGAAAGTGCTCTATTTCAGTTCCAGGACTGAAAGTTGCACTACATTTGACCAATTTTACCCACATTTCTGATGCATCACATATTTTTTTGACTGTTAATATTTATATCTCAGTTTCACTCAGTTTGTGTATCTCCAGTTGGGCTAATTTTAGAACAATTGGAGCCAGTTCTGAAAACAGAAGGAAGCTACTGGAGCACCACAAATAAAGCTCAGTTAAAATCCTCTGCTGGCTTTTCTGAAGTGATATATGAAATCATACACCTCATCAATACTATGGATTAATATTGACTTTTAGTCATCGGATCGCAGCATTTCTCCAGCTGTATTTAATGCTTACAATTATCTGCATTTTAATTTTGCAGCATTCCTATTTTTCTGCCACTCTCCAGCAGATGATTTTTATTTTTTTTTTNGGCTAGAGATTTTTAATGCCATGTACCAACTTAATTTTTCTATAATCAAGGTTTTACTCATTTCCAACCCACGAAGCAGTAGGTGGGGCAGTCCTAGTTATGCAATGAGGGGATTATGCTACGTTTGTCTCTAAATCAGAATAACTGGGATCCTCAACCAACAGCAGCATTGGGCACAAGTGGTGTATGGTAGAGTCACNTTTGGCCCACTGCCCTTCCTCACAGCGTCCACAACCCGTGGAGAAGAGATTGCTGATGGCGTTATCAGAGGCAAACAGAATGAAGCTAATGGTAACAGGCACTCCTTGCTAGGTAATTATTATAGGAGAAAGAATGCAAATGAGCCCTAATCTGTCTCACACAATGGCAGAGGTCTCGGATTTGCATTAAACCTTCTGCAGCACTCTGCCAGAGCAGGGACTCTGAAGATAACAATGCATCTGCAGCACAGGCTGCTCCTTGCACACACCAGGGTTATTAAATCCTGCCCCCAGCAGGTACAGTTGTCCCTGAATGACTTTCCACTGCTCTGCTCCCCTCCTTCTTCCCTCTTCCTCCCATAGCTCTGCTGCTCAAAAAGCTCACTGTGCATCCCACTGGGCTCGCTTCATGTTCACAATGAAGAAGCAGCAAGTGCTGCTTAGTAATTCTAAGAGGGGAATGGACATCAGGAAATCTCAGTTCTATCCCCAACTGTCATTTCCCAGCCAGGGGACTGTGGGGAATTAACTTTGCTCTTCTGGACATCCCTGTGGATAGGGATGTACATATATACACCTGCTGGATAGGGCTATGTGCTCAGTGCCCACTAAGGTGTCTACCCACTCTCAAACCTTCTCAGCATGTAAAAACCCCTGAGAATACACATTGTGTGTTCAAAATCCAGATGAATCACCACATTAAGCTGCACGTCACCACTACCATTCCAGTAGCACTTGTTCAGGTTTGAATTTCTCAAGGACTAACCCTATGCAAAGACTTAACAAAAGAACAGATTTCCAAGAAGTTATCTGTCACCCTATCTCACATTAAAATAGTTTAGCAAATAATTAAAAGGTACTTGCTACCACATTAACAGTTAATTAAGGTGCACTAAGTGTATGGGTACCAATGATGTCTCAAAGGCTAAAAAAAACCAAACCTTTTTCAGACTCCTGATGTTAAGGGTGGTGGAGTAACAATCCAAAAGGGATTCTGCAAGCACCACGTGCAACTCTTGGCATTTCTTTTTGACTGGGATTTTGGGGACCTTTCTTAAGACTATCAAATAAATCAAACAAGAACCCTACCCACAGATGAACAGTCTCCCATGCCAAGCATACAGTGAGACACTGAGGGAACCCCAAGAGGCAAAAAAATTTGAGCAGCCACCAAAAATCAGCACAATGTCACACGACTAGATCCCATCACTCTCATTTGCACCACTCAGATACGTTCATCATCCACTGTGTTTGCTCTGGAGACAGCTACACACTTTGTTCTTTCATCTCTGAGCTTCTTTCTTCCTTTCTGCATTTGCCAATGGAAATAGTGGCAAGCAGAATCTCTGGAAATCATCTGTGGGTATTTTTAAAGTCTCTGTAGATGTGGAAGTACATTTCTGCCAGAAATTATCAAATTCATTTCGTTGGCTTTTTAAAAAATAATAAATAATTTTTTAAAAAATAATATAATATATATATTATTANGCTAGAGATTTTTAATGCCATGTACCAACTTAATTTTTCTATAATCAAGGTTTTACTCATTTCCAACCCACGAAGCAGTAGGTGGGGCAGTCCTAGTTATGCAATGAGGGGATTATGCTACGTTTGTCTCTAAATCAGAATAACTGGGATCCTCAACCAACAGCAGCATTGGGCACAAGTGGTGTATGGTAGAGTCACTGCACCTGAACAATCAGCAGCCAGTTCAAACACCAAGTAGTTGTTGAAATGATGCTTCAGCTCTAGGATGATACTGATGCTCTCTGCAAACATCTTCTGTTTGCACAAACGTTTCAGGTTCTTGCCACGAGGAGGGACTGAGGGGGTACAATGCTATGAGGGATCAATCTTTACATCAGAAAAGCAAAGGTGTCTTACACTGATTTGCTCACATAAAAAAAGGAGATACTCACTCAACTTGTTCACAGAGCTGTAAACATTTTCCCCTGTCATCTTTGTGCTAAGTAAGGTAGAAAGCATTTAATTCAGAACACTGCAGCAATTTAAGAAGGGAGTGTTTTCAATTCATCATGTCCCAGAGCCTAGTTTCATCCATTTCTGACATGCTGAGGTTCAGCTTTGTTGCTGATCTCTAGGCTGCTCCTCCTCAGCGACCAGTCACTAACAGCTACCTACTCGTACCCATTTTACATGTGCATAAAAACCTCCTTCCGACTTTTAGAGACCTTCAGATCAGAAGCTCAGCTGCTCACCCTCACTTCCAGCTCCCAGCTTAGCACACTGCTGCTGCCAGCAGGAGCATCAGCAGAGGTGTGAAGGGGGACAGCCCAAGGCGATGCCACTGGCACCTGAGCAGAGCCAGCTGCCTGTGCCTGGAGTGGACACGGCTACCAGAGGCAGAGGATGGGGAGGAAGCAGCACAGATGTTCACAGGGAGCTGCTGCTCACCCTGTGACCCTCAGCCCATCACCAGGCACTTCAGGACCTCTCTCCAATTAAGCATTAACCTAACCGGCTCAGCCGTGTTGTGGAGCCGGTCAAATATTGACAAGGTTTTTACGAGGTGCTGGATTAACCTCATCCTTGCAGGAGAAAGACGAGGTCTGAGATTTCCTACGCTGTTTTGTACACCCAGAAGTGACAGTTCTGCAGCTTTGAGACTCAGCACACAAAGTTGTTAAAAAGAAAAATCCAAACAGGAAAAGTAAAGAGGGACTGTAGAGAAAACAGTGGCAGGCAGAGCAGAGCAGAGCATCATGCTGTGCTCCTCAGAGGGGGCACCAGCTACAACCCAGCTCCTAGAGCTGATGCTGCAACTTCACCTGAACAGCAGCTTGTCCTTTATCAAACTCTCCTCTAGCTCGTTTTATGGTAAAGAAAAAAAATAAATAAATTGCCAGTAGGCTTTCAAGGATCTCGACAGCTTTCACACACACACACACACACACACCCCCCCCATTCTCAGCAGCCTTTTGAGAGCCTCCCTCTATAGCAGCATTCTCCGTTTCAGGGATTCAACCTTTCAACTGAAGCATGCGAGATCACTTATACTCTTGAACCGGTGGAGCTGCCAGCCTCCTCTTTGTTGCAAAGGGATTTACATCTGAATGGCAGTGGGAAACAGTCTTTTTTTTAAGGAAGGGCTGGTGGGGGGAAGACGATTTACTCGCCAGCATCCTATTCTCAAATCGCTTCACCTACCAGATCACACGACGACAGTAACCTTATCACACTGCTAGTTTTGGAAGGAGTATGAAAGTTGGCAAATGCTGGGCTCTGTCGTAGAAAGGGATCTGTAAGGAACATAACTACTGGTGTTTTTCAAGTGTTACACCTGCTTCCCATGTGGTGGGTTCCCCTGCATGCTGAACTGGTCACACACAGAGAGCAGGGCCTGCAGAGCACAGCAAGGAGAAGGCTGGCACACTCCAGAGCTGGTGGGCAAACCACAGTCCCCGTGAAAACCACATGTGCCAGACACCAAATATTTTGCATTTTGCTTACTGCTAATAAAGCTGCTTCGCTTCATTACAAGCAGCTTATCAGCTGATCTACTCACTCTGATTAATTAACCTCTGGTTAAAATGAATAAGCTACTTGATTAGAGGATTCTATTAATGTGACACCAGTGAACCACGACTTGCCTACTGCCACCCTTTTCCTTTCACTCTCACTATACTACTAGTGTCAGGCCATTCAGACTGACATTTCACACAAACACTTGTGCAGAGAAAGGTGAAGAAGCAAAGGTCTCCTAGTCCAAAACTCATCCAAGGCTCCTGCTGGAATATACAGATGGATATCATCTACTTCTCACTGTCATCACAAGGCTGAGAAGAAACAGCACTGAAAGAAGAGCCAGGGCAACACACTGGGTTGCTGGGAACAGGGAGCTAATAACAGTACAATTAATACATACAATTCATTTGTCTTTCCAGAAGAAAATTATTTCAAATAGGGAGCACAAACAACAGTGGGTTCCAGCAAAAAAGCTGACTTCCTTAGAGAGCTAAGAACTTTCTCCCAAGCCAAATACCATGTGCTGTATATGAATCAAGACAGCTTCTGCTCCAGTATATGCCTACAGATTTCACAGTTGCATGTTACAGCCAAAATCCCCATTTCTAGCAGCAAAAACCGTATGTTGCAATTCTTTAGCCAAGCATCTGAAGACTTAAATATAACATAGCTGCTCTTTTTGCTGGGAAGCAGCACTTCATATACCCCATTTTCATCCCTACTCAATTCGTTTTATGAATGTCACTAATAACCAAAAGTAAATAATGATAATTAAAAAAGAATTTTAAAAAATCAAGCCCATCCAACTTCCCTCTTTCTTATCTTCCCTGAAAAAATGAAGCATCCCTTCTTTTGCAACAATGCCCACAGAGAGAAGATCATTATGGCCAGAGCTGTAACTCATTCAGAGTTTGAGGAAAGTGGAAGAGAAGGTGGGGGAAAAGAGAAGTGAAAGTTCCTGGCTCACCCAACCATTAAGGTCTAAATTCCTGTTCTAACAAGGCAAACCATAGGCAGAATGTTACTGTACTGACCAGCAACTTTATTACAAGCCATTTCAGAGGTTCTCTTCAAGAAGAGAGTGGTTATGATCTGTAGGCTTAGAAGCACAGGCATGAAATTCATGGTCCAGCCCCACGAGGCTGTATGTGGGAAGGCAAGAGGAGATCTGGTTTCCATCACCCAGCAGGGCTGTAAGTGACCATGAGTCACTGATACACTTCATCCCCCTTTTAAGGCCATCAGCACCAGATCAAAAAAGTTCCAGTCCACATGTTACAAAGCACTTCCCAGTGTAAATTCACCCAGCAAGCTCAATCTGCACAGAATTTTCTAGACAGGATTTCCTTATAGCACAAGGCTCCCTGCAGGATCAGTTGTCTCGTGCCCTGACGCTGACAAGATGTTAGCACTACCTCTACTACAATCTACAATCCAAACTGGGAAAGATGTTTTTGAAGCAGCAATTCCTGATTTCAGCTTCACACTTTACTTGTTTTAAGGAAGACACATTTTGCTCTTTTGGGTCTTGTTACTAATTTTTTTTTTTTAACTTTTTAAATTTTTTATTTATTTATTTATTTTTTTAACTTTTTTTAAATTTTATTTTATTTTATTTTTTNCCTGCCACCTACACCAACACCCACGTATTACTTTGTTCCTCTCAACCTCTAATTAGGGATTAGCACCATGGGCTCTTCCTGCAGACTGCCAGCCCCTACTCACCTCGGTGCTCAGGGCAATTCCTTACACACCAGGGGTGAGGGTGTGCAGACACATGGCCTCCAGAAGCATCCCTTCAACCCCTGGCAAGGGATGAAGATAGGAGTTGACCAATGATTCAGCTGCAGCTCCCTGGGGTGGTAGAGCAGGGAAGGAGGAGGCCCCAGCATAAGGAAACACTCCCAGAGGATTGACTCCTGAAGCAGCAGGCTCAGTTTTGTATGCAGAAGTAGGTCTGGACACACTTGAAACCTGCCAAGCATGAGGAGGACCTAGAGCTCCATGGCTTTACGGACAACTGAGGCAGGCAGCCCGTAACAGCTGAAGCTGGAGGAGAGCCAAGCAACTCTGCTCACACAAAAGAATTAAAAGGGTTTTAACCAGCAACAAAAACCAGTCATTGCCATAGCTACACTACCCTGGGAAGACAGAACCTTCCAGCCCCCCCATGCACAGTGGCCCCAAGGCAAACCCTTACAGCCTTTTCACCACCTCTCTCCTCAGCTCTCATTCACTTATTCACTTGGGGGGACCTCTGAAGTCCACCCTCAGAAAAGACTTGACACAGACAACTGAAAGCATAACACAATTCAAAATCAGGTCTCTTACTACCATTTTCACTTAGCTTCTTGTGTCTAGATAAGCCAGATTTTTACTCCTTAACGTTTCTTAGAGCTTCACCTAAAATCCCTTCTTTCACATACAAGTGAATTTCAGCTCTGAATTCTCCACCTTTGACAGCTTTAAATGCACAGATTTCAAACCATCTTTCTGGAGCATTCAGCTTTCTTATATGTTAGGTTTTTAATTTTTACACAGCACATAGTAAACAGATTTGAAATGTACAAATAAGTAGAAAAACACACTGCTGGGATGGAAGTTTTTTTTCTTTTCCAATAAAGTTCTTGACATTTACATCTTCTCCGTATCAGAACGCAAAATTATAACCTTCACGCAATGAAAATCAGAAAAGTATCAAAGGTTTCATTAAAAAAACAAAAAGAGAGGAAAGGCTCATTGTTAATATCAAGGTAATTAAGCACTTCAAGTCCTTAAGCAGTGGTAAAGTTGTTCTGATTTCAACTGGGAGATGTTTTAGGCTCTACAAGTGAGGACTCTGGAAGAACCTGTCATCCTCCAACAAGATGCAATCCAGCTTTGACAGACACTTCATTTTCCTGAGTACAGGCACTGAATAAGAAATCCTACCCCCAAATTTATCTCAAAGAAGAAAACTGCAAGACTTGAAACAAACATCTTGTTGAAATGCTCTACAAATGCTTCAGAGCTATGAACTTGATTTATGTATGAAAAAGAGAAACACAAACAGGGTAAGCTTCCCACTGAGAGGTAAGTCATGCCAGGAATGCTGCTTAACATACACAGTGTCATCCACCTGAAATGTTAGCTAGCAGCAGTGTCAGCTTCCCTTTGGAGAGAGTTCAGGTGGATACAAATAAGAGAGGAACACTAAGGGAAATAATGAGGGAAATAAAAGTTCTTTCAAAAAAAATCAGTGCCAAAAATCCTCATTCTGGATGCACTGATGAGAGACCCAACTTCTGAAACAATCTGAACAGAGGAATGCCTGCTCTTCCGAGGAAGAAAAAAAAAATTAAATGATCTTT
>VYZU01010997.1:4676-18844 GCA_013401355.1 Ceyx cyanopectus
GGGTTTTTTCTAGGTGTTTTTTTTTTTTAATGCATATACATCTAATTGAACTAGTTTTGGAGAAGGTATGACATTACTGCCCAATGTAAAAGAGTCTCTGAAAAACATCTTCAAGGCTAAGTCAAGAATCCTTTAGGGATATAGCTGGCTCTTGTAGAGCAATGAGGGAAAGCCATATGTCTTGGAGAAACCTTTTCTTGGCATAATTCCAAGATAGAGAAAATTAAGATCAAAACTCAGAAAGTGTCTTGTCTGTTTCATTGAGCAAAGCCACACAACTCTGGTTTAAAAAGAAAACAATTAATTGGGTGAGCATCTTTGCAGTGACAGTGAATGCTCTGCTAACAGGCTGGCCTGGTTTTTGGAAGCTAAAAGTAGCAGATTACTCGGTCTGAGATTTCATTTGCTTCTGGAGAATTTCCAAAAGCCATAATGTTTCACAGATACTACTTTTTTGCAATACGGGTAGGCTTTGGTTGGCTGAAGCATGCCAGCTGCTCTTCTAATAGTCTAAATCAGTGACCAACTGCTCAGTATTAGCTGCACGGGGGCTCTCAGTGCAGTGCAAACCTTGTATTAATAGTGTCCCAGGTGCTGCCATGGAAGATTTCTCTGTTTATTTCAAGTTGGCAATTCCAAAACAACAACAAAAAAATCAGATTAACTAAGCTATTGCTCCTTGACTGATTACCAGTGCAAGCCACGAGGCAGCCTCACTCTCTGCAGGCACAGAAACCTGTTGGAAGGTCAAACACAATCTGTCTTGAATTTTTCTAGTAAGTAGCTCCCTATTTTCACAGACCACGTCTCTGATAGAACTTTTAATTTGAGGATCTTAAGCAAGCAGCATTCAAAAGAATCATGGCTAGCTAACCTTTTCCATTACATTTCAAAGTGCAGTGTGGACATTTAGTAAGAATTAATGGGAGTTTGTGAGGTTAAATCTTCCTTTAAACATAGAATCTCATTTAAGTTAATTATATATAAAAGCATGCTCGTATTCTTGAAAATAATTGTAGATGTAGTTCACAATTAATTCTCAGCTTTTAGGATTCCTCCCTGCTAATCCAAATCAAATTATAACTTCTCTAATGTAATTATGCTCACGCTTCAACTTGGGGTTTTTCTTTCCCTTTGCTTATTTAAAGAAGTCTTTCCTGGACAGGGCAATCTGCATGCATCTGCTTTAATAGACACCTCTCCTTTTCACAGAGCTTGCTTGTGGCATGTGAGCTCTCAGTTTTACTTTTAGAGTAAGTGACACTAGCAGCAAACTTGTGAAGTCTTTCTCAAATATATTAGATTGAATGTTTTTTTCTAGCTGGAGGCAAATGTTCCTTAATTTGTCTTGTGTCTCTGTTCATCTTACCCACCTGAATGCTTCTCTTTAGAGAAAAGAAAGAAAAAGTAACTTTTCCTGGTATGATTCTGAAAGCTCTGGTCACTTCAGAATCATTTTGTGCATATTTGTATGCCTCGTTTCTTGCTGGACAGACAAGTGAAGCTGTAGGTAGTGGACTAAGTGCATTTTGTGCTTGGAAAAAAAAAAATAAAAATCAACCTTGGTGAGTGGTAGGCTTTGCTGAAGTAAGAATTTGGCTAAAAGGGATTATCTTTAACAAAAGTCTTCAAGGAATTCTTTTTAAACAAGGTGAAAATGAAATTTGGAGTCCTGGGAAAGCCTTAAAAGACTATTCCTATAGAGATCTGGGATGCTGCTTTTCAGACAGGAGCTCCACTTTCAGTATCAGCTTTGATTCCTTTCCTTTCTTTCTAACAAAAAAAATTGCTTCTTTTGGCTGTCAAGAGAACTGAGGCAGAACTGAGGAGACTTTAAAGGAGGCAGCAAAACAAAGGCAGTACTGGAGCAGCTTACAGGTAGCTGATGGCAAAACAGAGATTCAATACTGAGGTTGTAGGAAGCATTGGAACATCTTTTGACACTTTGGAAACACTTGCTAGCAACTACCAGAATGAAATGCAGCTTACACGGAAGTAAATGGTAATCTAAGGGTCTAATGGGACCATTCTGCAGCCAGGGGTTCAGGTTTATTTTACTGAAGGACAAATGATAAATCTTACATTGCTTATCAGGAGTGGTGTGAACACTTTTTGCTGGCTGAGCTGTCCTGCCTCCCAGTTTTTGCCCAAACACTGGAAAGTGGCTTGTAGCAAATGTGGCTTTTTTTTGTGTTAATCTTACTTATCTTCTGTAGCTTGAATATATTTATATTCTTTACTAGCCATGCTGATAAGAAACATTGTTTGTGTAAATGCATTCAGGCCTGTGGGTTTTGTTTACCTTCTTTTGTGGCAGTGAACTAGCAGCAGAAAATGTGTTCTGGTTTGCTAGAAAACCAAATTGCCTGGTTACAAGTAGGACTCCTGCAGACTTATTTAGTTGGAATTTTAATTACAGTGCCAGCTCTCAACTCCTACAATAAAACAGTAGGGAGACCACTATAATTTGACCTTTATAAAACATTAACACCAACCTATACAAAAATATAACTTCAACTTTAAAGAATAAATACAGCGGGAGGCAGAACTCAAGGAATTATGAAAATCGTCAAGCATGCGTATAATATTTTATTTTGGGGGGAAAAAATTAAAAATACACTCCTGTGGACACCCAAGTGTTGTTGGAGTGATGGATTTACTATCTGTCCATCTTCTGGTCCTCATGAAAATGTGGCACAGTTGGCAGAGGACTAGGTGAATGGGTTTATCATGCCCTGGGGGAAGCAGGTGAAGCTGAGAGGGTATTTCACAGATCACGTGGGAAATGTTGATGTCTAAAGCCTGTTTCTTTCCTCAGAAGAGTCAATCTGGGAAACTGCAGGTACATCCTCATTCTGTCTCCTCTCCCTTGCTCCATTCCCTGGTGGGGGAAGTATTCTTGACTGTTGTTGTGCATCTCACCCTGGGCCAAGTGCAGCAGCACTGCTGGAGCATGGAATGGTTAACAGTACTGGCTCCTACTGGCTCCCAGCTGTGTGCTGCTAGCACCATAAATGGTCACAAACATGGACCTGCTTTGGGTTAATTCTGGCTAAAACAGTCCTGGAGTTGTGTTGTGGCAGCTCATAGTATTTTGTCTTTCTGTCCTCATGGAAAGGTGATGAAGTGTGTGCTCCAGGTCTTCTATTGATTTTAATATCATTCAAAGCATAGTTTAATCAATTGTACCTTTTTTTTTTTTGAAAATGAATTGAAATTGTAAACATCAGGATGTTTTAAACAAATAGTTTTTTTATGTCCCATAATAAAAATCGAATTTGAAGATATCTGAATGCTGAGGCTATAAGTTGCTTTTATGTCACCTAAACCACTTTTGTTTTAGTTGCCTATGTCAGCTTTATTTTGCTGTTTGCTTGACAGGTGAAGCATTAACTGCCAAAATCTATTGTTCTTTAATTGTACCCCTGATGTGATGACTTGGAACACGTTATATTATGGATACCTGCTGTAAGATGCACTCTTTCTGTGCTGCACATACTAGGGAAGAGAAAGAAAGGAAAAGAGTTTACATCAGTTTCTGAGAATGAAGTGTTTCAGGACTCAAACTTCACTACCCTTAGGGTTCACAGGCCCATTTAAGGTTAAAAGTTGTCTTGAAGAGCTATCATAGGTGGAGCTGTATGGCTGTGAGGAACAGCACAATTCCAATAATCACTCTGCATTCAAGGAGTGGCTGCTTCTGCTCTCCTGGTGCTTGAGGAGGGAGGAGGTAAAATGTCTGCAGCAGAGGCTCCTCTCTTCATGTGCAGTGTTCAGACATATCCTTGACCTAAGGGCTTCCTTTAATTTCTCTCTGATCTTGTGTCCAAACATGCAAACAAATGATATGAAAGATATGAAAGCAGCTATTGGTTACTCTTGGCTCTTCTAGGCCAAAGTGGCATTCAGCCTGGCTTGTATTTATGGAGAAAACTTAACTGTGACACAGAAGAAAATAGGGCATAGTGGTTTTACAATATTTCTCTAGACAATTATTAGCAGTACTGTGGGAGTTATACAGTATAATTGGCAACCAAAGAGGTTGGTTTATTTAAATTTTTAGAAGTTAGGTTTGTGGCACAGGAAATAATCTAAAACTGTCTTGAATAGCAGAGCTTATAACTCTTATGATTAACAAAATACGCACTCCAAAAGTTTTGTAAGACTTGGTGTTTCTCCTGAGAAATGTCACATCTTGTGCAGGTAGGCAGAAGCTTTTTGGCATCATAAAATAGAAGCTTCTGTTGACTGTAAATCAAAAAAAATAAATGAGAGAAAGCTTATTAAAAATTATATTATTACTTCTGGCACTTTACTTCTATTCTTTGAGACACTGTCTTTAATCGCTTCTCCAATACAGTTAAAAGAAACTGAAATATAGACACTTGAACACGTACACAATAAATCTTAATGCTTCTGGAAGTATTGGGCATTGACTACTCACTGCTGTTTTTATAAGTCAGCATCATTTCCCAGAATTGTAGGATACTGCCTACAGTTAGCGTTGATAATTAATTGAAATGAAATTACTTATATAATGAATGAGTGCTGGACAGTCTTAACTCTTTCTGGCACCGTAGCTATGCTTTAGATCCTTATTTAGCAAGGTATTTAAGATCCCTCCACACTCTGTACAGAAATTTAACCTTACTTCAATGTACTAAATCCTGTTAGCTTCAGCACAAGGTTTTGCCTGTGAAAATCTTTGCCCTTTGGGAAAGGCTTGGCTATGGCAGAACCGTAAGGTGACTGTTCTTTTGTGTGGCTGCAAAAGGCACACAAGTTTCCCAGTACATATTTTCTGTGCTGAAACAGATGATTTGGCATGATTATGATCTGAGCCATAAATCCAGCAGGAAGTTCAGCTTCCACAGATGAGGGCTGTTTCTGCTGAAGTTGAATTTTCTTGTGGAGTTCTGTGCCAAAACTCTCATTCTTAGATACAAGTGCTATGGGATTGTAGGTGACTGAGCAAACAAATGTAACTGGTCTTTTTAATGTTCTCTTAATGATGTCATAAATATGATGAGGCTGCAGATGCAAACAGATGGAGCAGGTTGGTGCTGCTCCCTGCCTGGGGAAGGTAGGTGAGAGCCTCAGGAAGGTGGGATGCTGGCAGGGGTCCTGCCTGGGAAAGCTGATGGGGAGCAGCCCTGGCTTGAACAGCTGCTGCTGCCCCCATGAGAGCTGGTAGATTTAAACTTAATTCATAGATACTTATATCTTTATTAAAATTAAAGGCCAGGCTGAATGTGAACAGATGGGAAATGGGAGGTTACAGGTAAAGGTCATAAAATTGTTCTCTGTCTGGCTTTGCTATTTATACTCTCTAATGCCAGGTTCACAAGACAGTCTTCTTGCTAAAGCTGGGGGTTTAGAAAACTTAGTGGCAGCCTCTGAGTTCAGATTGTCCTCTGTGGAAATGCCTGCAGGAGTTTAACAGACCATTGCCAGGTTAGTAATGGTGGGAGAGAGACTGAGACACACACAGTTTGACTCAAGAAATCTCAAGGGCTTATTTCCATTAAGACAATACAAGAAGATAGTGCTCACAAAGATAAATTAAAGAGCTGCTCTAGACCAGAAGCACATCAGAAGGTACCCAGGCATTGCACACAGCAGCCTACCAGGGTTGCGTAGCTGCGAGATACAGGGAGTGGGATGGCACACAATGGGCTGGCTGCAGATGGGGTTTAACTGGGTGGCTGGGTAGAATTGTGCAAAGTAGGAATGGCACCTCCTGCCTTTGGGGGTTGTTTAAGAAGCAGCAAACCTTAAAGAAAAAAAAACACAAACCAAACAATAGAATAANCAATTCCAATAATCACTCTGCATTCAAGGAGTGGCTGCTTCTGCTCTCCTGGTGCTTGAGGAGGGAGGAGGTAAAATGTCTGCAGCAGAGGCTCCTCTCTTCATGTGCAGTGTTCAGACATATCCTTGACCTAAGGGCTTCCTTTAATTTCTCTCTGATCTTGTGTCCAAACATGCAAACAAATGATATGAAAGATATGAAAGCAGCTATTGGTTACTCTTGGCTCTTCTAGGCCAAAGTGGCATTCAGCCTGGCTTGTATTTATGGAGAAAACTTAACTGTGACACAGAAGAAAATAGGGCATAGTGGTTTTACAATATTTCTCTAGACAATTATTAGCAGTACTGTGGGAGTTATACAGTATAATTGGCAACCAAAGAGGTTGGTTTATTTAAATTTTTAGAAGTTAGGTTTGTGGCACAGGAAATAATCTAAAACTGTCTTGAATAGCAGAGCTTATAACTCTTATGATTAACAAAATACCCACATGGTAAAAAAATAGTCTCTGCNAAGAAACTGAAATATAGACACTTGAACACGTACACAATAAATCTTAATGCTTCTGGAAGTATTGGGCATTGACTACTCACTGCTGTTTTTATAAGTCAGCATCATTTCCCAGAATTGTAGGATACTGCCTACAGTTAGCGTTGATAATTAATTGAAATGAAATTACTTATATAATGAATGAGTGCTGGACAGTCTTAACTCTTTCTGGCACCGTAGCTATGCTTTAGATCCTTATTTAGCAAGGTATTTAAGATCCCTCCACACTCTGTACAGAAATTTAACCTTACTTCAATGTACTAAATCCTGTTAGCTTCAGCACAAGGTTTTGCCTGTGAAAATCTTTGCCCTTTGGGAAAGGCTTGGCTATGGCAGAACCGTAAGGTGACTGTTCTTTTGTGTGGCTGCAAAAGGCACACAAGTTTCCCAGTACATATTTTCTGTGCTGAAACAGATGATTTGGCATGATTATGATCTGAGCCATAAATCCAGCAGGAAGTTCAGCTTCCACAGATGAGGGCTGTTTCTGCTGAAGTTGAATTTTCTTGTGGAGTTCTGTGCCAAAACTCTCATTCTTAGATACAAGTGCTATGGGATTGTAGGTGACTGAGCAAACAAATGTAACTGGTCTTTTTAATGTTCTCTTAATGATGTCATAAATATGATGAGGCTGCAGATGCAAACAGATGGAGCAGGTTGGTGCTGCTCCCTGCCTGGGGAAGGTAGGTGAGAGCCTCAGGAAGGTGGGATGCTGGCAGGGGTCCTGCCTGGGAAAGCTGATGGGGAGCAGCCCTGGCTTGAACAGCTGCTGCTGCCCCCATGAGAGCTGGTAGATTTAAACTTAATTCATAGATACTTATATCTTTATTAAAATTAAAGGCCAGGCTGAATGTGAACAGATGGGAAATGGGAGGTTACAGGTAAAGGTCATAAAATTGTTCTCTGTCTGGCTTTGCTATTTATACTCTCTAATGCCAGGTTCACAAGACAGTCTTCTTGCTAAAGCTGGGGGTTTAGAAAACTTAGTGGCAGCCTCTGAGTTCAGATTGTCCTCTGTGGAAATGCCTGCAGGAGTTTAACAGACCATTGCCAGGTTAGTAATGGTGGGAGAGAGACTGAGACACACACAGTTTGACTCAAGAAATCTCAAGGGCTTATTTCCATTAAGACAATACAAGAAGATAGTGCTCACAAAGATAAATTAAAGAGCTGCTCTAGACCAGAAGCACATCAGAAGGTACCCAGGCATTGCACACAGCAGCCTACCAGGGTTGCGTAGCTGCGAGATACAGGGAGTGGGATGGCACACAATGGGCTGGCTGCAGATGGGGTTTAACTGGGTGGCTGGGTAGAATTGTGCAAAGTAGGAATGGCACCTCCTGCCTTTGGGGGTTGTTTAAGAAGCAGCAAACCTTAAAGAAAAAAAAACACAAACCAAACAATAGAATAACAACAAAAAAAAGCAAACAAAAGAAACAGATAACTGAGTAGTGCAGTCAAATGCAGAATACTCTACAGCAAACTGCTGCTTCACTCTTTCCTTCCTCTCATCTCTGTGACACTCTTTGAGTATTTGTGGCAGTTTTTGAAGTCTTGTGTGCCACATTGTGTGTTCTCATCTAGGTTTTCTTGAGGAGCAGAGCCTTTGCTTGGATCTACATGTCTCACGTTCCCAGGAGAGTGAAAACTTTTAACTATGCACATATGCCCCCGCTTTACCCTTCTGCTGCCTCTTCCTTCTGTTGAAGCTGTTCCACTTTAAAGGGATTAATTATGCGTGGATTAAATGAGTGACACCATAGCCTGGTAGCTTACCTGTTTCTATGAGTGAACAACAACAACAAAAAAACACACAAACAAAAACACACCTAAACCAACCAAACAAAAGACAAACAACAAAACTATGGGAAGCGTTAGTGATTTTGAAATAAGTATTTTTATAGATATTTTAATAGATATTTGGGGAGAGGGAATTGGAACCTGTTTGTGGTGTTCACAGGAGAATATTTGGATATAATATATGAAGTATATGGATATATTTCAATATAATTTGAAGTATGTAGAAACATTTAAATATCTGTTTTGGCCGGAAGCAGAATAAAATGTGCTGCCTTCTCTGGAATTTTCAGACCTTGACTATCTTTTCTGTGATTTGCTTTTGTCTTTCTTCCTGCAATGATTAACTGGAATCAGATGAAATGGTTCCAATAAAAGGTTCTGACACAGCTTGCTGGTTAGAGTTTTCTGGGTAGTAGAAGGGATAGGACAGGTTCCAGTAGCTTTGAGCAATCAGTGCAGTTGAACTGGAGTCTTCCAGATCCTGGTGGAATAGTGGAGCTGCTGGGTACATGGAGAACATCATGGCTTTTCCTGCTCCACCCTGAAGCTTTGCAATTCTGGAATCTTACTTATTTTTCCTACATTTGTTATAAATCCACCCTTTGTCAAGAGGAATGCTTTCTGTTGCATTGAACAACTGTGGTTTTTAGAGTGTGGTGGTTTTTTTGTTGTTGGTTTTGTTTTTGTTAAAAAAAAAAGATTTTTCATTTGCATGTGATTCTGGAATCTTATTACCTTCTGCTTGGCAACTGTACCAAAAATTCTTTACACAGCTCTAATGGTGTCAGTGAATTGATTTCCTTAGAACACAAGAGCTGCATTTCCTTTCTGGAATGCCCTAAAGTCATCATTATTAATGATAAATGACAATAGAAATTTGCAGAGAAATTAATAGCTTAGGTATTGCTCTGAAATGAGAAAGCAACATGGATGCCCTTGAAGGATCCTGAACATCTCTTCTTTTGCACATCATCTACTCCTTGTTCGTGCATAGATTATAGGAGAGCCATACTATGATTTATTTGCCATCTGGCTTACTCTATTAGAGCAGTGTTATCAAAAGTGAAGGAGATTACGTGGCTGTGTTAGCTGGGCTTGCTTTCTTGCATGCCAGCAGGAGATGTAAATGGTTGGTATTTTGCCTTTGTTCTTTTTTTTCCAGAACAAAGCTTAAAGTGCCTGAAATGACGGTCATTGATTTCTGTGACCAGTGGGTTTAGCAAGCACATACCTCCTCAGCTCTATTTCAGAGACTTCAGATGGAGAAAACTATGAAGGAATCACAGAGTGGTTTGAGTGAGAAAGGACTTGAAAAATCATCTAGTTCTAGCCCTGCTGCCATGGGCAGGGAGACCTCCCACTAGACCAGATTTCTCAAAGCCCCGTCCAATCTGGTCTTGAACCAGTGATTGAGCAGCCACAAATTCCTTTCCCCTCAAAGAAACAAGAATGAGCAAATTATCTTCAAACAACAACTTTGGAATAGCAGTATCTCATTTGTTTCTAATAATTAACCTGATCTCAAAGCTCTTTTTCTGATGTGCAGAAACTAGCAATGGTGTTTGGCAGCTTCTGTCAAAACGGAGCTCTGCAGAGTCTGATGTTCAGCATTAAATGCAAATACTGTTCTGTGTACTTCCCTTCCAATCTTGTGCTAAAAAATTTAATTAGAAGGATTATAGGAACTGAAACAAAATGGGGGAAAATAGATCTTCCTTCAGGGGGAAAAAAATAATAATATAGAAATATAATTGACTGTTTTGATCTGAAGCTTCCAAGGGTTTGGTAGAAAACTCCTCTGGTAGGCTCGTGAAATCTTACAGGAATTACAAAAAGTGCTGAACGCTGATCTGTGAATGCTATTTGTAGCTGACTTCATGCAGTTCTGTTTTACCTTTAGAAAGTAAAATCAATTTCAGATGAGCTTTGACAGGGAGGTGTTGAGATGTGTGAGTCAGCACTTACTCAGATATTTCTGCCAGCCTGTTGGGAAGACAAAGAATCGTGATGGTTATTAGCAATAGCAGTGCTAGCCTGAAAGTACAGCTGGGAAACTAAAGGAAGAAAGCATTTCTTGCCCTGTCCTGGCACACTTCATGAAAAACTACATTTAAACTTAATATCAGTGTACAAACCCAAAATTTATCTTGATTTAGGAGCTTTTTTCGCTCTCTGCCTCCCTTCTGCAAAATCACGCTGTCATTGCTTTTACTGTGTTAGCAATTCCATTTTGAATTCCCAAAGTGTTGGTTTTTTTCTAATCTGAAACAGTATGTTGGGCATAAGTCAGTACAGCATGATTGAAGCAATGAGGGATTTCATTCTTTTTATCCACAATCTTTGAGCTATATTTAATAACCCTTTATAATAATCTTTCCACTATACTGAATTATGTATCGATTCTGTTTTACAGTAGCTTCATTGCAGAATTCCAGAAGGAAAATAGGCTTTTAGATGTCAACCCAAAACTCTTTACAGTTTTGAATATACTATTACATATAATTCTGTGAGGACCTAATCATATATTGTTTGATTTCAGTGAAACAACTCTCACTGACTTTACTGGGAGCTGGCTGAGACTCAGATTGAACTATTGCCATGTTATTGAAAGTATAATAGGCATTTTGATTCAATTTTCCATCTCTTCCATGGCGTTACATTTCAGCTCTGCTATGCGTGCAGTCCTGCTACATCTGGCACTATGTAGGGCACTGTGATCCCTGACTGCAGCTTTCAGGGAGGCATTGGTAGAATTGTCTTGAAAGGAGAAAATCAGTGATGTGGTTTTTAGCTGTAGATGATGTTGATGGGGCTGTTGCACATGGTATGTGTTACGGAGGGGGGATCTGGAAGATGGGATTGTGGCTGTGGCTGCAGGGGCTCCTGTGGCTGAAGTTCCAGAGGTTAACAGCTCTGTTGCATGCAGAGGTCTCTGATCATTTCTTTTTAGTGGCTGCTGTAACAGAAAGTAAGAGTGGCATTTAAGAGAGACAAAGCACCTTATTAAAGTTAATGCCTTTGATTTGCTTCAAATCATCTGTAATCCATGTGGACCTATCATAATTTATACCTTGCTTGGTCACAGCAATAAGTCTGAAACTGTCATGTAATCTGCATCAACGCTTGTGCACAGGAGAAATTACACATACTGCTTACTGAAGTTGGTGTCATGGTATTTATCTCTCATTGCTTAGAAGGTTATCCTCAGCTTAATTGGTGTGTCTCATTATTTATATTGCTAGGGGGAGAAAAAAAAAAGAATTAAATACCAAGAGAGAAAGATAACAGAGGTTTTGCTTCATAAGATAAATAAAAATCAATTTCTATTTGTTTCTAAACATGATAAATGTGGCTAGGTTTTTCAGTCTTCCCCACCGCCCCCAAAGTCTTGAGCCTCCTGAGGATAACTTTAATAGGATAAAGTGGCCTTTGAAAGGCAATTAGCAAGATTCTTATGAACTGGTCCATGCATGTGCCATGCTCAAACCCGTCCTGATTAATGCTCATTTTAATTCCATTTCTTGGGATTTATTTACTCATTTCACATATAATGTATTTAGTTCCTTTAACCCTGCTCTGTGATTTGAAAACATATTGCTGCATTTTAACTTCACTTCCAGCTGCTGCTCTACCTGCTCCTCACGTGAGCAAACAGCAGCCTGGGTGCAGCCTGGTCACTCGTGCACATCTACTGGCCTCGAGCCAGTTTGATTCCCAACACTCCTGGACTAATTTTCATTAACAGGGGCTAACTCATGAGCTTGATTGCTTCAGCTTTGGGGCAGGTTTCTTAGGGAGGCATGAAGCTTTTCTCAGAGTAGTGGGAGAGTTCCTTCCATAGCACTCTGAACACTGTGAATCTGAAGATACTTTGAACTGGGATCCCTGGTAATTAAAATACTAAAGTCTCTGATTAGTATTAGACATTCATAAGAATATGATGCAGCAGACACATGGGTTATAGAGCAATAAAAAGTGAGCTTAGTTCACAATCAATACAGCATTTGATCAATACCAATAATATTGTAATGATGCTTATGAAAAATGGGATCAGTGGGGAAGACACTGGACTCTTTAGGATGAAATGCAGCACCTTGTGTTGTCTCTCTTGATTGTATTCTAGAGGAATCGTTTTCCTGGAAGCATACACCTCCACTGTAACAAAAGCTTTCTTTACATATGCCTTATGTGCTATATCCATGAAAATGTTTAATTCTGGAAAAATCTTCCCTATGAAAGAAATTCCAGCATTTTTCACTCCTCATCCAGTCTCCATCCGTGGCCACATTTTGAGAATTCCATGAAAAGTCAGGTCCCTATTGAGTGTCTTCCAGCAGCTACTAATAAGTTGTATTTAATTAATATTGTTCCTTTGATACTGTAGCTTTTTTGTTCAGGAAGATTCTACCTCCAGGAGGCTTTTGAACTTGTTTTATGTGCTTGAACACCTTTTGTGAGCTGTGCTTCTTTTATGTTTATTTCTGTCTCTGGAAATTAGTACAGTGGGGAAAGTGAAGTCCCTGGCATCCACCTGCTTCCTTGAGCTCAAATGCTTCAAGCACCAGCCCACCTATAGACCAGAAATAAGCAAACAAACAGATCTGACCAGAAGGTTTCAGCAAACAGCATGTACTTCTTGTTCAAAATTAAATGAGGTGCAGAACCAATCTCAAAACAGCCTGTTTGGTGGAAACAGAGAGGGGAAGTCAATTATTGAACTTGCATCCTGTTTACACCACGTACAGGCGCATCCTGTTGCTGGTAAATAATTCGAACTGCTAGAAGTAATATGACCTCTGAGGCAGGAAATATCTTCCTACATCTGTTTTCAGTTAGTGAGATTCTTAGTAGATCACTGTTGGATATAAGTAGAGATTAGTACCTTTCCCTGGCTTTACAATATCACTAATTTTTTATGTTTTATAAGGAATTCCATATATTCTTGAAAGATAAATGAGAACAGGGCACTCAAGGCTTAGGATTTTTGAACTAGGATGTTCCTTGGGGTTGTTTGAGGACATATTTCTTGTGCACAAGCTGTTGCTGCAAAGCTGGGAACCTGATGCTGAAGAGACCTTCACACTGAAATGGTCGCTGTGAGCCCATCATGCTAAAATTGGCCTGAATAGTTATGGGTCAGATCTGAACTGGATGAAATCACTGTCAGCCCCTGTTGTTTTACTCCTTTATGGGCTCCTCTGAGAAATTTGCACAGCTTTCTACTGGGACTTGCTTTAATTTAGCTGGTTTTCTGTGTATTGATCTTCAGCTGTCAGCTAATTTATAGGCAGCATTCATGCAGCACAGTGTGTACATTGTGAGCACGGGAGACAGGAATTCACCAAACCTTGTTCCTGCAGCTCAGTAATGCACTACAACTACAGTAGTAAATTCACCATGCCTGGGACTGCTCAATGGCACTAGGGCCAGTTGGCACTGAACTGCTGTATCTATTCCATTAAATTCTCTTGGTCTCAGAACGAGGATGGCTGTGTGCAAACTTTCTACTGAGTGCTCCTCAAGCCATGCATACTCTCAAACTAGCTCTGAGAGTATCTGCAGTGAGGCTGCAACAGGGGAGCACAAAGAGAAAGCTGCAGGAGCTGTACTAAACAACATTTACGAGTGTGGGTGCAGCTCTTAACAGCATTTGCCAGATGTAGTGGTTTTCCATTGAGGATTCAATATGGAGGGAAAATTTAAGAGCAATAGGAGCTGGTAAAATTCCTAGGACTGTTGGAAATGCAGATGATTATGAAGTTAAAATGGTAGAAAAATCTCTGCTTTTCCTTGGCCCTGCTTATTGCACAATGTACATAAGTACTCTGTTAAGTCACTGAGGCTGCCAGCAAACTTATGCAAGCACTTCTGAGGAAACATATGCTTATGTGGAATGCTGACTGGAAGTTTAGCTAACGATCTATTCAGCTCTGGGTGCCATACACAGATCATGAAACATTTACTTCCAATAATTAACTGTTTTTATAGTTTGGTGGATTTTTTTGTTTGT
>VYZU01010998.1:3636-21221 GCA_013401355.1 Ceyx cyanopectus
GCCTATTCTGCATTAATTTTGCATATGGCCACCTTTCTCCTTATCATAAGTCTAGTGGTTCCTCTGACCTTATTTCTCATTAATATGGGCTCCAAACTTTACTGAGTTTGCCCTTGTTTCTTAGGCAATGTCTATGCTCCTTATAGCTTCTGCAAGTAAACCTGAAGGACCTGTAAAAGTGAGCAATAATTTAGTATTTGCCCTAGTTATTCATTAAATTGGTGAGAGTGATATTATGCTCCTCCATGACAACACAGATCTTCAACCAAAACAAATTAAACACATACCATGAATTTTCTTAAAGGAGAGTAGTAAACTGAATTCTGGATGCTTGTGGCAAGGATATTAATGGAGTACTCAGGGTGGCAAGTAGAACACATTTTTAAATGCAATCAAAAGATCAACAAAGGAAATACCATCTTTACAGGGAAGACAACAACTAAAAAAACAGAGAACAAATTGAACATCTAACCTTTCCTGTGAGTAGCATGAATGGGGAGGAGGGAGGATGATGGNACAAAGCAGATTTTCAACAGTTTGTCTATAAAAAAAAAAATAAAAATAAATGATCACTTGGTGCTTGCCTTGAATTGTTAAGGCTCTTTTGGCTCCTTTCCAGCATATTTGCTCAGGGCATGTTATGCCTTAATAATTTTAACAGTGGGTTCATGCAAGAAAAAAGCAGCCCTGGTGTTGGGAGGGGTGGAGAATTGAGAGTTCATGTGTCAGAACACAGGTCTACAACCAAGTCTTCTGAGTTTAAATGATGATGCGAGGCAGACTAACAGACAATGACTACTACTGAAGTTTCTGAGCATGAGAGAATTCATAGAGAACTAAAACCTCTTTGGCATGTAAGGTACTCAATTTGGCCCATTAAATGCAATGGTCTTTTACCTGCTGGACACCTCATTTCACCACCATTCATCTATGAACAAGGAAGCTTTTGTGAGTGAAGGACTTAAAGGATGTATCATGCTTTATAGTATCACTTCCCCACTGCTATGACAGCAAAGATGTACTAAACAGTCCTGGAGCACAACACAATTGGAAAGGAACCCAGTTTTCTAGCAGTCTGTCAGTATGGGGTTCTTGAGCAAAAGCGATTTTTAAGAACAGCAAGTTTACATTTTAGGTCAGTGGTGATCTAGATTCTTTATAAAGTTTCACACCTGCAGGGCCTCCTGAATTTTGTTCCTATCTACCAGGACTCAGAGCAGACCTCTTTTCTCCAGCATATGACTTTTCTCCCACATTGATTTGTCTCCTCTGCCTGTGCTTTGATGTCAGGTCTCTGTCATGGCAATGCAACCAAAGTGATGGCTGGAGAAGAGTGGCTGAACAGCTTTCAAGACAAATAATAAAGTAAGCACAAGGAAACTAGGATGGTTTCAGGTGAGCTCCTTCTGACCCTGCTGCCTTTGCTTTTAGTTCCTTTTCTTTTGCCTCGTATTTATATGCAGGCAGCCTTCCTAGAAATGCTTCTCTTCATTACTTTCTTGATGCTGCTTTT
This sequence comes from Ceyx cyanopectus, assembly GCA_013401355.1. NCBI lineage: Eukaryota > Metazoa > Chordata > Aves > Coraciiformes > Alcedinidae > Ceyx > Ceyx cyanopectus. The sequence goes on from VYZU01010998.1 coordinate 5,150, forward strand.
CCCAAGCTGAAAAGTGTTTTTTTGGCTGGAGGGATGATAGTTTTTTGGTGGTTTGGGCACAATATATTATTCCCTTGGCATGTATAACTCTGCAGTTGGCACACCTACACTGTTCCCAAGATAGTCCAGGTGCCTCCTGCAACAGGCAGGGAGCCTGAGTCTCTTGTCCATCACTGACCATCTCAACTTGTGACTCCTGAGAATATCTCATAAATTTTGCCCTTAGACTCTGCAGCCAACATAAATTGGTAGCAAAGAATTGAAAACACACAAGGAAGGTCACAAGAAAGGACATAGTCCTCTCGGAGATAGATCATTACAGTAACCTTCATAGTACCAAATAAAGAGACCAAATGATGACTCTTACTGAAATTGGCTGATCTCTTGTACGTGTGATGGGAAGGGGCCATTTCTGTAATGAATCACTGACATACAGCTTCATACACTGCTCTGGAAGGGTTAGTTTAGGTTACATGTTTTATATGCACAGTGGAATTCTAAGGCTCTTTTATTAACACAAGTCCATACTGACTTCCATGCTAAGTAAAGCAGGGATAATATGGTCTCTATTATTATCACGCAGATATTTTGCACTAGGTTTTTTATTTGTCAAGTACAGATGCCCGTTTTGCAAAGGGTTGGTTTTTTTTTATAAAGTTTCTGATTATTCACTCTGGCTGAGAGCAGTTTATCAGCAGTAGTAGCTTTGGAATATTCAGCTTTTAATACCTTAATGAGTTTGGTGATAAATAGCTCAGTTATCTGTGTTCTCACTTGAAAACCAGACAGCAGATTTCTGAGTGTTTTTGTCCACTTCTTCCATCTACTGGCCCAGCATCAGAAATATGAAGTTGATAATGCAAAAACTATGCCATGAATTTACAGACTGATCTACTCAGTATAACGGTTTTTAAATGCATAGTTAGACACATAAAAGAAAATGTGCCTATGTTCTAGGTTCTGGCATGGTTGTGTTTTTCAGTAAGATGACTTCTGACCTTTCACCTGGAGCAAGTTTAGTTTTGCAGGGATGGAAAAGGGGAAGAGGGGGGCAGTAAGAAAGAAGAATTTCTGTTTCAACTTACATGTTATAGTGGCTCAACAATAGCTACCGACCTACAGTGATTTACAGTATATCTCTATGCAATTAATTCCTACTGTTTTCTTCTTGACTTTTGAAAATTTTTTAAAGCAAGTCCTATAGCTTTATTTATTTTCCCTTCTTCTATTTTAACCCGCTTTACTAAACTTACATATTGTTACTTACATGAATGAAACATACAATCAGTTCTCTTTGGGTGGCTGTGACAAAAAAAATATATGCCATTTTAGCAGTTCTTTGTGCAATGCTTACATGTTATTGGAGGAATTTTTCTCCGTGAAAGGAATTTTACATGACACAGGGCACTTCAGAATAGTCTGCAGTGCAGTAGCAGTACATGTAGGCATATAAAGTGGTCATATTGTTTCATTTAATGATGTTTCAACACAGTGCAAGTATTAGCTTCCAGTAGTGTGGGAACTACAGTAGTGCTGCCTTGTTATACTTGCTAATATGAGTTCTACAATTTATTCACAGTAGTAAACATTATGTTAAACAGTTACTGTATACAGGAGCTGGGTTTTATCAAATAATACAATTATGAGTACTGAACAATATTGAGAGATTGTTTAGTTAAATGAGTTTACTGAAGTATTGTGTAAAGTCACAGAAATGGACAGTGCTTGGTTGTCAGAAACCCTTTGAATTATTTTTTTCCCCCCAAATACAATTCTGAAAGAAATTTAAATGCCTGACATTAAATATTATTAGCAACCAAAATGGCAGAACCNGGCCTCCTGAATTTTGTTCCTATCTACCAGGACTCAGAGCAGACCTCTTTTCTCCAGCATATGACTTTTCTCCCACATTGATTTGTCTCCTCTGCCTGTGCTTTGATGTCAGGTCTCTGTCATGGCAATGCAACCAAAGTGATGGCTGGAGAAGAGTGGCTGAACAGCTTTCAAGACAAATAATAAAGTAAGCACAAGGAAACTAGGATGGTTTCAGGTGAGCTCCTTCTGACCCTGCTGCCTTTGCTTTTAGTTCCTTTTCTTTTGCCTCGTATTTATATGCAGGCAGCCTTCCTAGAAATGCTTCTCTTCATTACTTTCTTGATGCTGCTTTTCCCAAGCTGAAAAGTGTTTTTTTGGCTGGAGGGATGATAGTTTTTTGGTGGTTTGGGCACAATATATTATTCCCTTGGCATGTATAACTCTGCAGTTGGCACACCTACACTGTTCCCAAGATAGTCCAGGTGCCTCCTGCAACAGGCAGGGAGCCTGAGTCTCTTGTCCATCACTGACCATCTCAACTTGTGACTCCTGAGAATATCTCATAAATTTTGCCCTTAGACTCTGCAGCCAACATAAATTGGTAGCAAAGAATTGAAAACACACAAGGAAGGTCACAAGAAAGGACATAGTCCTCTCGGAGATAGATCATTACAGTAACCTTCATAGTACCAAATAAAGAGACCAAATGATGACTCTTACTGAAATTGGCTGATCTCTTGTACGTGTGATGGGAAGGGGCCATTTCTGTAATGAATCACTGACATACAGCTTCATACACTGCTCTGGAAGGGTTAGTTTAGGTTACATGTTTTATATGCACAGTGGAATTCTAAGGCTCTTTTATTAACACAAGTCCATACTGACTTCCATGCTAAGTAAAGCAGGGATAATATGGTCTCTATTATTATCACGCAGATATTTTGCACTAGGTTTTTTATTTGTCAAGTACAGATGCCCGTTTTGCAAAGGGTTGGTTTTTTTTTATAAAGTTTCTGATTATTCACTCTGGCTGAGAGCAGTTTATCAGCAGTAGTAGCTTTGGAATATTCAGCTTTTAATACCTTAATGAGTTTGGTGATAAATAGCTCAGTTATCTGTGTTCTCACTTGAAAACCAGACAGCAGATTTCTGAGTGTTTTTGTCCACTTCTTCCATCTACTGGCCCAGCATCAGAAATATGAAGTTGATAATGCAAAAACTATGCCATGAATTTACAGACTGATCTACTCAGTATAACGGTTTTTAAATGCATAGTTAGACACATAAAAGAAAATGTGCCTATGTTCTAGGTTCTGGCATGGTTGTGTTTTTCAGTAAGATGACTTCTGACCTTTCACCTGGAGCAAGTTTAGTTTTGCAGGGATGGAAAAGGGGAAGAGGGGGGCAGTAAGAAAGAAGAATTTCTGTTTCAACTTACATGTTATAGTGGCTCAACAATAGCTACCGACCTACAGTGATTTACAGTATATCTCTATGCAATTAATTCCTACTGTTTTCTTCTTGACTTTTGAAAATTTTTTAAAGCAAGTCCTATAGCTTTATTTATTTTCCCTTCTTCTATTTTAACCCGCTTTACTAAACTTACATATTGTTACTTACATGAATGAAACATACACTCAGTTCTCTTTGGGTGGCTGTGACAAAAAAAATATATGCCATTTTAGCAGTTCTTTGTGCAATGCTTACATGTTATTGGAGGAATTTTTCTCCGTGAAAGGAATTTTACATGACACAAGGCACTTCAGAATAGTCTGCAGTGCAGTAGCAGTACATGTAGGCATATAAAGTGGTCATATTGTTTCATTTAATGATGTTTCAACACAGTGCAAGTATTAGCTTCCAGTAGTGTGGGAACTACAGTAGTGCTGCCTTGTTATACTTGCTAATATGAGTTCTACAATTTATTCACAGTAGTAAACATTATGTTAAACAGTTACTGTATACAGGAGCTGGGTTTTATCAAATAATACAATTATGAGTACTGAACAATATTGAGAGATTGTTTAGTTAAATGAGTTTACTGAAGTATTGTGTAAAGTCACAGAAATGGACAGTGCTTGGTTGTCAGAAACCCTTTGAATTATTTTTTTCCCCCCAAATACAATTCTGAAAGAAATTTAAATGCCTGACATTAAATATTATTAGCAACCAAAATGGCAGAACCTAGGGCAGTCAGCCAATCTGCCTTTGACCTCTTTCAAGATTATTAGCAAGGGCGATAGATAGTTGGATGATGACAATTTTTGGAGTACATTTCTGCTAAATCAATAGACAAGATATATAAAATCTCTAGGACTTTCCAAGAGCTGCTGTCAGTGCCACACAAATAGCTACTCTTTCATTTCCTGTTGCACTCTACTAGTGCCATATAAATTAACACGGGAGAAAATAATGTTCTGTGCGTTTCTATAGTTTAATACATCTAACTTTCCACTTAGGAAAGCAAAGAATGTAAACAACAATTTTGCTTATATGTCTGGGTAATGTACAACAGCTCCATAATCAATAATAGAAAATGTTACTGAAAGGCCCAATAGACCTCAAAGAGATAATGTGAATTGGCCATTAAGTCATTATAGAACTTATTAAGTGAAGCCTTGAGGCTGTCATAGAGCCTAAAGGTTGATATAAATTTTTCATACACATTGAACTTTGCTAAATGTGCTTGCATTTGATTAATGATGACTTTCTTCAGTGTGTTAATAAGAAGAAGGAAAATATGAGCTTGAGCTGCAGCAGGGAGAATAGCCTCCTGGAAGGAAGGCCATCTTTGGCAGGAGGAGAACAATGAGGCTTTCTAAAGACACCCTGTCAAGTACGAGGGAGTTTATTACATCCTGAAAAATTGCTCCTTAGTACCCTGAGATAGGGCACTGAGCACAGCATGCAAACATGGAAAGTCAGTTTTGTAGCATAAAATCCACCCCCTCCCAGCCCCCTTAATATCTCTGTATGTCACAAATAAGAGTACAAAAGTGTTTCATATTTATAAAACAGCTCTGTAAGAGGAGTGGTACAGCTTCAAAGCCTGCTGGTGATAGAGTTGGAGGAAATTTGCCTTGGCAGCCAAAGTAGTGAGTCATGGTCTCATGGAATGATTTAGGTTGAAAAAAGAAGAAAACAACAACAAAATAAACCCTTCACTTTCAGAAAAGCCTAGAAAATAGCATATAGATTTGGTCAATTAAAATAAATATACTTTTAACTTTTTTTTTTTCTTTTAAAGCAGGCAGGCAATAACCTCAGACCAAAGCAGTCACAAAGTTTAGTTTTTCCACTAATCAGCAAAAATGCTAAACATGTCTTAAAATTAAGAGGATAGCTTTAGAAAAAGAAAACAACCCTACAGAATAAGATTAATTTTTTTTCAGAATCACTGAATGTTAGAGGTTGGAAGGGATCTCCAAAGATCACCAAGTAAAATCCCCTGCCAGATCAGGACAAATCTAGATCAGATCACACAGAACTGTCTCCAGACCAGCTGACTCCACAACTCCTCATGTTGAGATGAACTTTCCATAATCTCTCTTAAACCCATTGCCCCTCTACCTATCACAGGGCACAAGTGAAAAGAGGTTGTCCCTGACTTCTTGAAGCCCAGCTGTCATGTTTTTATAATCATAAATTAGCTCCCTTCTCAGTCTTCTCCTCTCAAGAAGACAGCTTCAGGTCTCTCAGCCTTTCCTTGTAAGGTAGGTGTTTCACACCCATAATCATTCTTGTTGTCCTCTACTGGACTCCTCCAAGTAGATCGCTGTCCCTCTTGATCTGAGGATCCCAGAATTGGACACAATACTTCAGGTGACAGCTCACTAGAGTGGATTAGATAGGGAGGATAACCTCCCTTGATCTGCTGGATACACTTTTCTTAATGCACTCCTCTTTCTAGGTTTTAAACCTGTTAAAGGTCAAATTCTTAAACATTTATTTTGATTTATTTAAAATACCACCCCCTATAGTTTCAAGTTTAACAGCCATAGCCAAGAAAACTCAAGATTAATCAAAAGCCTTCTAGACTTAAATAAGTAATTAGGCATTGGTCTTGATATTATAAACTTAAAATGAAAAAGAAATGTGAAAAAAAAAAAAAAAAGAAGAGAGAAATGGCTTTATTTCTTCTCATTTCCTGAAAGTATGGCATAGAAGATTATGCTGTAGTCCCCATCACTACCAACTACCCCCCCTACACTCCCCCCCCACCCCCACCCCCAGTATGGAGTGCTTTGTCCACCAGCCTGGTTGTTTTTCTGGCTGTTGCTCTTCTTGATCCAGCTATAAGCTACTACAAACAGACTAAACAAAAACATAAATAAATAAAAAGTAATAATTTAAAAACCCAAAGGTTTTGAGTTTGGCAGAGAACTCACAAGGACTTAGACAATCTTAGGTTCAAGTCTCTGCTGAAGTTAATATTTAATTATTTACAGAGAAAAACTGGTTTCAATGTGAAGCCTGAAAGACTCTTGAAAAGAGTCTCTGACCTGCAAAGAGGTTACACATAGTCCAAGCATGCCTACTCTTTGGGCCTCTGTGTCAAGATTATCCAGAGCTACAGGCAGCAGGCTTTTCAAATAATTACGAATATAAATGTGGGTCAAAACCTATTTTTCTTCTTGCAACTTGGGTATTTGTAGCCCATCCAGGTGAAGGATTTGAAACAGCATTCCTTATCAAATACTGAGATTAAAGATATTAAATCTGGATGTGTTAATATCTTCATTAATGACATACACAGTGGCATTGAATGCACCCTCAGCAGGTTTGCTGACGATACTAAGCTGGGTGGTGCAGTTGATACACCAGGATGCCATACCGAGGGGTCTGGGCAGGTGGGAGAAGTGGGCTCAGGTGAACCTCATGAGGTTCAATAAGGCCAAGTGCAGGGTCCTGCACCTGGGCCAGGGCAACCAACATTAATAATATAGAATGGGAGAAAACATGCCAGAGATAAGTCCTTTGGAAAAAAATACTTGGAGGTAGTAGTAAATGAAAAGCTGGACATGAGTTACCAATGTGCAGTGGCAGCCCAGAAGGCCAATAAAATCCTGGGCTGCATCAGAAGAAATGTAGCCAGCAGACCAAAAGAGGTGATCCTGCCCCTCTGCCCTGGTGAGACCTCACCTGGAGTACTGTGTCCAGCTCTGGAGCCCACAACAAATGAAAGACATAGAGCTGCTGGAATGTGTACAGAGGAGAGCTACAAAAATTATTAGAGGGCTGAAGCACTTCTATGAAGACAGGTTGAGAGACTTGGTGTTGTTCAGCCTGAAGGAGCTCTAGTGAGACCTTATAGCAACCTTCCAGTACCTGAAAGGGGCCTATAAAAAAGTGGGGGAGGGTCTATTCACAAGGGTTTGTAGTGACAGGATAAGGGGTAATGCATTTAAGCTAGAAAAGGGTAGCTTTAGGTTAGACATTAGGAAAAATAAGTTCTTTAATATGAGGTTGAGTGGTCNGCTATGATTCTAAATAATGCAAAAACTTGTTCACTGGCATGCCTAGGCATCGAACAGGGCCAAACATGGATGATCCCTACTTTCAGTTAAAATTAGTGAGAACAATAGCAAAGCTTCAGAGACCTGCATCAAATGCTCATGCATTCCCTTTCACAAACCATTTATTTTTCTTCTTTTGTTATTATTTTTTAAAATAAAGAATGTGCTTCTGGTGCTGATTGTTCAGCTTTGGTTACAGTAGCTCAGTATTTTAATCAGTCACTAAGGTGGAAACCTGCATGAGGTCTACCTAGATTTTTGTCTGCTCAGGCTTTCTATAAAAAAAATTTAGTTTGAGAATTCTGCTGGATGAGAAATGCATAAAAGCATTACAGGTTTTGGGGTCCCAGAATGCTAATGTTACGTCTTTGTAAGCCTGATAAAAATTTCTGTTCTTCATTTCTTTCTGTAAGCTTAACAGCACCAAAATGGTAAAATTCAGCTTTTTGTCAGTCAGTCAAAAATATGGAACGAAAAAGACATCCACATTTTTTAAAAGCTGTTTTTAACTGTGGCTGCATCAGTTTCTAAAACAATCTCACATAACTCATGTATGTACTGGTGGTAAACGATGTAATGGCAAGAACATGACAGAGGCAACCTGAAATATCCCACCTAAACCCTCACCTTCTATCTCAGTGTAAGTTTTGAGAGTTCCCTTAGCAACAAGCACTGAACTTGCATACCTAATTGCTGCTTACCATTAATGAGAGAAATTGTGTGCAAACGCACTGTGGATAAATGTGAGATGAGGGGCATGTCAAACTTGATCAGATGCAAGTTATTCTGGTGATAAGCAGCTAAACAAGGAGCTGCATATTTTTGCCAACAGGAGCACGTACATGTACTAGGATCACAAAATCAACATCACGCCTGCTAATATCACACTGTTACAGAGGATATTTGGAGGGGTTTTGCTGTGTGTGTGTGTGTGTGTGTGTGATACAAACCTTATAAGAGAGAAGAGACCAAGACATCATCTGCATTTGCTACTGTTCCTTATCTTACCTGGTTCAGTGTGATTATCTTCCTTTTAACTGGGGTTTGTCTTCAGACCCACTGAAGTTGTAACTAATCTTTCAGTTGCTGCTCATGGTTGTAAGGCTCAGTCCTTCCCTGAGCTAAGTCAGGAAGAGAAAGACCATGCTAAAGTAACTCTTACAAGTTGCTCAGATTCTTGGGAACACCGCAACAAATTGCAACCCCAGCCCACAGTCTTCTCTGATTTTTGTCGAGGATTAACCCAGCACTGCTGTGCTGGGAAGGTTTTTTATACTCTCAGATTATAAACCTGAGACTCCAGCGACCACTGCTGTGAAGTTTAACACAAATAAATATCCTGTCTTTGTGCCAAAACATGCTGTTCATTTGGGGGTGCTGCAGATGATACGTAATGAGTACAATTCCCAGCAGTTCAGAGGTAGTGTTGGATGAGATTAGCAAGACTAACTTAATAAAGCACTATAATAATTGCATATTCACTGGGAAGGGAAAAAAATAATCAAATGAAAAAGGACAAAGCAGAAGGGAAAGAAAATTTATTTCCAAGCTTCTACGAGAATGCTACAAACAATAGACTAAAACTCAAAGCATTTAAAACTATTTTAAAAGTGTAGTTGACAATGTCCTTCTTAAAAATTAAACATAAAAATGTAAAAAATGCAGTTATTATGTCTAAAAATCGCCCAAAAGTGAAATAAATCCAGATAGCATCAATGAGAATGGAGTCCTACAAATTTCTTTTTTTTTTTTTTACTTTATTTCAATTTGTTAATTTGCAAATTGATAATTTCATTTTTTAATGTTTATTTANATGGAGAAATGTGCAAATCTAGCAAAATATTCTTTGGATTATAAACAGAGAAAAATCAACAACCAAAGAAATTTGAACCGAGTTAATAATAACTATAGAATTATATAGAATGCATACAGCTATAATAAAGTGAAATAGTACAATAAACATTGTAGAGCAAATCTGCTGATTTAGCAAACTCTGCCTTATAAAACATAGGAATATAATGGGACAGGTGAATATGTTATGAATATATAGCTGAAACATCATTCATAATTTTAACGAGTTAAATTTTAATCTAACTACATATATTGGGGGGGGGGGGGTCTTCAGAAAAGCAATACACCAACATATCAGATTTCCTCTTGGATCAAGCAGTTTGGTACCTCACTGCAAATGAAGGACAGGGTCTGTAAAATGGACAGTAGAAAAATGTATATAATTTCTATTTATTGCCTCTTCCGATATTGCAGCTGCTGATCTCTGACCCTAAACACCAAATTATATTAAATTTAGCATAGATACAGCTGTACGCAGATGCTGAAAATGTTGATGTGCAGAGCATGTTCCAATCCCTTGCTCATTCTGAACCTTATAAAAGGTTCTTTATAAAAAAAAGGTATAGATCATTTTTCGAATAAAAACATAGGTTACAATGAACAAATCTGAAAGCACGCTGTAGTTGTCATCACAAATTAAAGTGTTCCTCTCAGTTGATGATGCTATTATACTGCAGTAAATGGAAGAAAAATAAAAACAATAATAATAATAATTAAAAAGTAAGTGCCAGAATTTTAATTACTACTCAAGTAAGGTAATTGTCAGGTAGAACAGTCTTTAGGGAACTTATAGCTAAACTGGGTCAGATTTAAGTCTCTAGAACCTGCAAAAGCTTAGCACAGATATTGAAATTCACAAGCCTGGAGAAAACTGTAAGTACAGAGTACTCCGTCCACTTACAAAGTAATTTCCGAAACCTCTGGACTTTCTAAGATATAAGATAAATGCATATTACATGGGAAATACTGAAAAAATATTACACTTAATTTAATCCAGAAAACACAGTAGTATTATATGAAGATTATTACTGTGATCTGGGAGCAGCCACAAGCTGTAGATAGAGAGGGTACAAAATGTTCACCAGACATTACATTTTTTTTAAATCTAAAAAACATCTGTAAAATGTATTTGATTTTTAAATAATCACTTAACAAGGCAACAAACCAACTACAAACACATAATAAATAAGGCTATTAAAAGGTCACAATTGTAGTAAATTAGTCATAACTATAAATGGGACATTAGAAACACTATGTTTTTCCTTATATGCTTAATAACCAGAACAAGAATTAAAAAAGAATCAGTTTATTTCAAAGTCTGCTTCTTATATTGAAGCACATATTAAAGCAACAGTACAATGTTCATAAAATATAAGTGTGATGCTGTAACATTTCTTACATGTCAGAATACTGATATTTGTATGTATACTAAAATAAGAATTTTAAAATTGTACAAATAGATACATTAAAAATGACATAGAAATAGGGCGCCTTCCACTGCAACAAGACAGAGTTTTTATATCTGGCACGTATTAGTTCAAGACGAAAGTGTAAGCAAAAAGATTTACAAGAATCAGCAGTAACAAGTTTGATGCTCAAGAGACATAATAATTGTACATTGTACTGTACATACATCATATGGGTTTAAGCTGGCTGAATATTATATATTTCAAGTTTAAAAATGCACTACCATATAGAGTGTCCATAGTTTAAGGCGAAATTACAGCTCAGAACTGTTGTCTTTTCTAATTTGTGGAAGCTTCTTTGAAAAAAAGGTTTGTATGTTCACAATATGTAAGAGATTTCCCTTATTTGTAAGTTTGCTTTTAGCGTTTTCCTTCATTTAAATATTTTGTATTTCTTAAGTGGGTTTTTTTTCCTTTAGTGAAGTTGGTAGTCAACTTCTATATTTGCCTTTAGTAGGAAAAGGTACTTCACAGTATTTACCACTTTTATGTCCTTTTTATCAAAGGAATCCTCTCTGGCAAATGTTTAAATGATATTTTTTTCTTGATTTTTAAAAAAATACCTGCTTACATTTCTTCTGGATTCTTCAGAACATCGGATACAGTTCTTAAGGCCAAATCTTAAACTTTATTGTTAAGAATCATCATCAAAAGTGTCTTTGGAGCCATATAAGTCTGCAAGTTTCTTAAATCGAGGTCCCCAGTTTTGTAGATAGTCGTAGTCCAAATCAGAATCTGTTGTTGCTGACTCTAATGAGCTAAGTGAACCAGCCACTGAGCCTCTTCCTTCATAGCCATAGATTTGAATAGAGTCATAAGGGGGTGCGGTTGGATCATTATCAGCCTCTTGTATTCTTGTGTTGATGAAATCATCAACATCAACACTATTAGGAGCTGGCCGAAGTCCTGGTCTTGGCATATACTGATATTCGGGTTTTATGTCTTTACGAGGAATAAATCCATTGATGCCATCGGGGTTCTGCAAAGTAGCTATGTCAAAAGCTTCAGTATCTTCCTCACCTCCACCTTCATCATCATAAGTAATAATATTCTCTCGGACATCTTCTTCTTCGAAAACAATCAGAGGTTCTTTTTTCTGCCTTTTCAGTGTTACAAACAACACTACAATAACTAGGAAAAAAAAATTACCCACAATGTTAAAACTGTATTCTCAGTATCTCTTTTATAAATAGATCATTTCATTCACTGAAACCTCATTTTTTTTTACTGTGCTCTGTCATGTATTTTTGCTACCATCTACATTTTTAGCATACCTAGCTAGGTAAAAACATTGATGTTTGTACACAAAGTAGAACACACTGAATTAAGGCTTTCTGTTTTGGCTGAATACTTTTGCTCATTATTGCAACACTGTTTCAAGAAAGGCATTTGTGTGACTGTGTTGCATTTAAGGCTGACTTTGAGAAGGTCAATCACATGATAACTGTAACATACCAAGATTAATCTTTCTCCTATATACCTAAACCTTAACTCTAATTCCATGCTTCATTTCCATAAAAATTGGATTTTTCCTAAGCAACACCTCAAAACACATGCCTTTGTTGTTGTGTTCTTTATCACTTCAAATTTCTACAAAATAACTTAGGAATACATAGAAAAGAAAGAATATGTTCAAATGAAAATGTTTTATATAAACATTTTCAAATAATCAGGAAATGCTTTATAGCACTTCCTTAAAAGAAGGTCTTCTAATCCTTTCACTTGTCTTTGACACAAGAGGAGTTAGAGGAAAATAGCTGGTACAAGCCATTAATCCTGGCTGACCTCAATAAGGAACTTGTCATCCTGGGAAGATCACAAAACTTAAAACAGTATGTCATGACCTCCTTTAAACAGTGTCCCTGATTAACTGATATTAAGCCACAAAAAGACATTCTCTGAGCACATGTAGACAAATTCATTGGTGGTTGGTATGGCAGTCATCATATATTGATAATAGAAAATATATTCACTATATGTATAATATTAACAAATCCAGTCATGCAGATTAGTACCTCCTATAAAAATAAAAGCTTAGAAATTAGTATTTATTTTTTCATGTTGGAGTTCAAAGCAACATTAGTTTTTTTAGCACAAACAAGAGGAGTAATAAATAAAAAACTTTTTTTACCTAACAAAATCACAATGCAAGCAAGAATGGCAATTAAAGCTCCAGTGCTTAATCCAGCATTCAGGATGTAGGCTTCGGCGTTACAGGAGAGCAAGGATCCATTGCTGTCACAGCCGCAGACCCGAATGGTGAGGGTATTGGTGCTGCTCATAGGGGGGAGTCCACCATCACTTATTACTATAGGAAGAAGGTATAAGTCTTGCTTTTGGCGACTAAATCCTTCACGTCTAACAAGAACACTTGCTGTATTATCTATATAAAGAAGAGAGATAATCATTTTTCTTGCCATAGTCATCCTCTTAGTGAAAGTTGAAAAAATATGTATTGCTACAACAGCTCTGAATTTTCAGATACCTTAGCATTATTTGTACAATAAACCAGTACAAACTATCACCATCCAAATCACCTGAGCAATTACAGTATTATGTTTCATTCATAAAGTACCACACAAAATTGAAATTATTTTAGAGTGTCGAGGAAAACACAAGAAACACACAAAAAAAATTCAATTAGAAGCGCATCCCACTAACTTTCTGGGAAACAAGATATTTCATCAGCTACCAGTGTAGATTGTTATTTCTGTTTGAGCTGGTTCTAGTCTCTTTCAAGAAAAGTCTTCAGAGGAGGAGAAAAACACAAATTTCCCTTCTTTATTGTTCTCATTGTCAGGCCTACAGGAACAGAAGGCAGAAATCTGTACAAAAATGTCTTAATGAGTCTTAATGAGACTCCCACTAAAATTAAATCCAACATTTGTTGTGTATTAGCAGATTTCACACTCAGTATTGACATGTTTCAGTAAGAAAGAAACACTAAAATATGAAAGCGTTTGATCAGAACCTGTTTTTCACTCAAACTCCCAAGGCCAGAATTCAGAAATTTTGATCATACATGCACCTTTTGAATTACATGGATATGAGGAAGAGTTAAAGTATTGTTCTAACACCATTCCCATTGTTCTTACTGAGCAGTTGCCTGGCATGGGCCATGAGGTGCAGGAGATAGAAACCAAGCTGCCATCTCAGCACAGAAAGTCACTTTGGATAATCTTTCACACTTTCTGGAGCACAAGCATTTAAAAGGAAAGCGTGTGACAAGAAACACTGGGATGAAATGCCCTGTGCTTCCTGCTCCAAGCCATGACAGACAAAGGGTAGGAAACACAAGCAGCTTTTCTTTATTGTTCTCCTTGTTTCTCAATTCTCAGACTGAACCAAAGTTTATAAAATTGTAAACATCCTCAAGTAAATGAAACAAGCATAACTGTAGTTTTCAGACCTTCAAGAAGTATTTTAAGATGAGAATTAACTTCAAACAATGAAGAATGAACCTGTTTTACCATATTCTTTACTCTTTATAACAGAAAAAAAAAAAAAGAGGTCTTTTATCTATTAAGGGAGGGCTAATCACCTCCAATACAACCCATTCTACTATTGCCTTGGGGTACTGCAGAAGATTAATAATTTTCCTGTTGAAGAATCACCATAAATTCCAGAATTTAATAATGCAAATCATAAAACTTATCTTAATTATCTAATCACTGCTATTTCCATTAAAAAATGTTAATAAATTATATCAAAAGGGAAGTATTATTGCCTTATATTAACGACCCTTACAGGCAGTACTCCTGATATAGGACAAAGTCTGAAACTGTCCCATATTTGATGGATGCAGGTCAATTTATGGGAAGAGAAGGATGCTTACACTCAGGCCCTGCTTGTCTCACTCTGCCACTAGTAACTTCTGCAGATCACCACAGGATAGGATCACCACCTAGATAGGATCTCTGTTACATGGCAAAGTATTTCACCTCCTCATACCTACAACTCTCCTGACAGGCTCACCACACCTAAAGCCAGTGTGGTTACCTTAGCATGACAGAACTGTAGTCCTTCTGATACTGGAGTCTTATGAAAATTCTGTCTAGTTAGAAAAAAACTTGTTAATGTCTCCTTCACATGATATTCATACTTGCTAAGCACAGAGAAGCTGAAAAAAAAAATGATCATTTATTACTTGTGGATTTTGGAGGTGCCCTTCATCTCTTTTCAGAGCCTTTCTAACCTCCTAAATTGCACGCTTGGAGCTCCAGGAGCAACCACAGTGATTAAAAGACATTTTAATTTCTGTTTTGGAGTCCTCCCTTACTTCATGTCTGCAAGAACCAAAAAAGCTGTCATTTGAATTTGCCATGGTCAGTGTTACAATGGAGGCCAGAGATAATCCTTGGAAGGCAAATGAAGGGACTCACTTAGATCAAAACTAGAGTTTATTTTGATCTCTAACAAATATTGGGATCTATTAATCTGTAAGGCATTTTTATCTCCGAGACTCATTCCTCCCAGAAGATTGATTCACATTCTGGAGCCACAAAACTGAAGGGCTGGTGTTAAGAACAACAATTCAATCAATTGCCCAGCGAGAGAGCCCATGTGTGCAATTTCTGCACAATGAACTTAGTGCATCATTTTAATTGAAAGCCATATAATTAGATAATTTACAACCAAGGTTTACAAATGAGACAGCTGGACCTAAACTATGTGAAAGGTTTCTTTTTTAGGCTAATTTGTATTGATGTAAAGTGTGAGTTTTTTTGGTTTCTTTTGTATTTTTTTTTTCTGCAAGAGAGATATTGGTCTTCAAANTTACTTAACACAGATGGGAGGTACTTGACTGACAATCTTAGCAAATACAATGGGGGTTAACACAAGCCTTCTCAACACCATCCAGAAAAAGACACACACATTTTTCCAGATGTTATAATGTGGGATATACAATTTCCAAAGGTGTTGTAAGTGAAGATTACCTGCATGAACACTTCACAATTAGAAGTTAAAATTGCTTGGTGATCTTTATAGTGATCTACCTGGGCTTTGATTTTTTTGTCTTTTTCTCTGGTGATGTTACTGATGGTTTTCCAATTTTTCCCTCTACATACAGGCAAACGTAGCTTATCTTTTTGGATCTTGTTAGCATACAAATTATGCAAGGAGGCTTCTAGATTAAAGAAGCTGACTGCAATGTAAACATTATCACCTATATCACAATCTGAATGTTGATTCATTAAGTAACCTAAACAATTTCAGGGATCCAACTGCTTAAAATCATTGCCAAGCAGTGGCAATTACTGTGGATAATCCATGGCAAAATCCTGTAACTTTATTGTTTGTATATTTAAAAATATCTTGATTAAAAGAACTGAAATTGAGACCCAGAGGATATGTATGTTTAAATAGTAATTTTAATCACTTACTTCAGCAGACTGACAAATTTAATTTCAGTCTTTGTAAAGC
>VYZU01010999.1:3442-17944 GCA_013401355.1 Ceyx cyanopectus
TTTTGACCCAAATGATGCAAAAATCCCAACACAGAGAATTCATGGAGATGGGTTTCCTTTATGTTGGAAAACTGGAGTAAAGATCCTAGATTTTGGTGATTAACTTGATTTTTTCCTCACTGCCTTTGTGTCTTGGGAGGTCTCCTGCTAAGCAAATGCTATTTATTGATTTTTGTTTTGCAATGCATAAAAAAAGAAACATATTTCAGAAGATATGAACATACAGTGGCTGTTCCAAACAAAAGAAGTGAAAAGCTCTGAAGAACACTGACCTTTTGTGGAGGGAAGGAAGATAAAGGTAAAAGGTCAGAGATAGACAAAAGTGCTGCTCATGTTTTGTTCAAGAGCATTTATTTCCCAAATACTTACTTTTGAGAACTACTTGAGCAAGTGAACTGCTGTCAGAAAAGATCTAGATAATTCAGTATATTCAAATAAATAATCACAATACTCCTCTTTCCATCACAGTAACTGCCTTAGAGTTGAAGGACCAGAAGATAAAACCCCAAGGGACCATGCTAGCAGCAGATTTTTTTCTTCTTAAACTCATTTTTTTTTTAGCCAATCAGAAAAACTGAATTTTTCTTTCTATCCTGAGCACCAATTCACTGGGATTTGATTCACTGGGGCTCTGGAAAATCAACTTCCAGAACATGAAACACCTTCCAGCTTGGTTTAGGAAGAGATGCCAGGACATCACCATGCAGAATATTAACCTAATGAATTTTCCTAACAAATCCAGTGGATTACTCAAAAAAACCCAACCAACAAAAAGCTCAGAGTCTTATTTAGGCTCAAATCACCTGAGCTATGATTTCACATTATAAGTGATTGGAATGCATCTTCTGACACAAGAAGACCTTCAATAAACCCATTTTTTCTCCATGCCAGTGCTGCCTTGTAGCCCCATCTCCAGTATTTCTGTTGCTGCAAAGACATTTCCAGGTTATTTTAGGATTGCACAGCACACAAACACACCCCAGGGACACAATTCAGCCTTAACACCTGCAAAAATAAATGGTCTTCTGTAAGGTGAGAGGTTTAAGGGTTTTTTTTTTCCAGAGATAAAACACCCTTAGGAAAGACAACCTTCAGACTTGGGCCAAGCTGGCTGTGTAGGACAATAAACAGCACAGCAAAGCTCACAGATGGTTCACTGAGCACACTTGTTCCTTCTTGTGACTACAAAAGCAACCTCCCTCCCAACTCCTTTGTCCCATGGGGAATGGCAGCCAAGCTGCCCACAGGTATTATGGCTAAAAAAAAGTTCATTTTCTAGAGAAAAATCCAAATTATCTGCATTTTTTTTAGGTCTGAAGTTAGTGCAAACTCCTGGAGGCAAAGGAGTCGTTAAGTCTTTTAAGGTTTATGTAGCTGGAAGTTAAAATACTTATGAGAATTACCTTTACATGTCAATGCTTTAGCTAGCTGGAAGTAAAGCAAACTGGTTAAGCTTTAACTGGAAATAGGTGACACCAAGGAACTATCAACAGAGCTGACTAAGCCAAAGGTGCCTTTTAGATGCAATTTTCCACCTTGGAAGTGCTAAATCCTCTCAGACTTCAAGGCAGCAATGCACTTAGACCAGTTACTCAAAATTATCTGGGCATTTATACTACCAAAAATATTGGAAAGCACTATTTTTAAACTATTATGCCCATAAAAATGAAAAGGATGGATCAAAACCTGTGAATAAAGTGCTTGCAGCATGGATTTAAATGGCCTGTACATGTCTGGAATTCCATGGTAATTCAGATAGCTGAAAACACCTTAAAAATTAAAAAAAAAAAATCAAGATAAAGTGTCACAAACCATCTTGGGTTGCCCTCTACTGCTGTGAGTTATTCTGTCTAACAGCACAAAAACCTTCTTGTTATGTTCTCAGTAAAGATGCATCATTTTCTTCACTGCTTTTATCAGAGGCAACAGCTCAATTATTTTCTGTACAATGCTGTTTATTTCCACTCAGATGCCTTCAATTTTACCAATTATTTTTTACTGGGAATACTATATAATTCTATATATTTCCTATATAATCCTCATTTTTGAGGGGTTGAGACCAGCCCTGTCTGCCTGACCCACAGCTAATCTCAAGTCTTTAAGAGAATTTCTTTCTTATTTTCTTAAATATCTGGGAATATTCTGCCCACCTTAACTCTCCCCTCATGTGCTTTAGGAGAAATTCCAGCCAACTTTAGTGGGCATCTCAGCTTCCCACTGGGCATGTTAAACTGGAGAGGGGAGCTGTCCATCAGTAGCATCTCCCATGGCTGAGCAATGCAAAGCTGGAGTGCTGGATAGAAGGGTGACATTATTTTTTCCCTCCCCAGGCAGAACCCAGCTTCTCAGGGTTGTAGAAACATTAAGTGAAAACATAAATGTCAAAAAACCAAAATAAAATCTCCCTTTTGCAGCAATTACTATTTTAGAAAGGGATGGGGAAATTCTGCTTCAGGGTTTTATCTGTTCAACTACTTATCAAATCAAAACCCAGTTAAGTGGGGACTGAAGCTGTTCATTTAAATATTATGATTTTCATTCAAGCTTCTCAGGTCAAGAACTGGATGTGAGGAGCAGAACTCGTGGCAGAAAGCTTGCCACTGCTCTTTAGGATTCATGNCCAGTATTTCTGTTGCTGCAAAGACATTTCCAGGTTATTTTAGGATTGCACAGCACACAAACACACCCCAGGGACACAATTCAGCCTTAACACCTGCAAAAATAAATGGTCTTCTGTAAGGTGAGAGGTTTAAGGGTTTTTTTTTTCCAGAGATAAAACACCCTTAGGAAAGACAACCTTCAGACTTGGGCCAAGCTGGCTGTGTAGGACAATAAACAGCACAGCAAAGCTCACAGATGGTTCACTGAGCACACTTGTTCCTTCTTGTGACTACAAAAGCAACCTCCCTCCCAACTCCTTTGTCCCATGGGGAATGGCAGCCAAGCTGCCCACAGGTATTATGGCTAAAAAAAAGTTCATTTTCTAGAGAAAAATCCAAATTATCTGCATTTTTTTTAGGTCTGAAGTTAGTGCAAACTCCTGGAGGCAAAGGAGTCGTTAAGTCTTTTAAGGTTTATGTAGCTGGAAGTTAAAATACTTATGAGAATTACCTTTACATGTCAATGCTTTAGCTAGCTGGAAGTAAAGCAAACTGGTTAAGCTTTAACTGGAAATAGGTGACACCAAGGAACTATCAACAGAGCTGACTAAGCCAAAGGTGCCTTTTAGATGCAATTTTCCACCTTGGAAGTGCTAAATCCTCTCAGACTTCAAGGCAGCAATGCACTTAGACCAGTTACTCAAAATTATCTGGGCATTTATACTACCAAAAATATTGGAAAGCACTATTTTTAAACTATTATGCCCATAAAAATGAAAAGGATGGATCAAAACCTGTGAATAAAGTGCTTGCAGCATGGATTTAAATGGCCTGTACATGTCTGGAATTCCATGGTAATTCAGATAGCTGAAAACACCTTAAAAATTAAAAAAAAAAAATNATCTCACTCCAGATTTGACATTCCCTTGTCACCTCCAGTGGAAAGCAAAGAAAAATCAAGTGGGAAACAGAGACAAAGCCCTGGGAATTCCACTGCTTTCCTCAAGCTGCCTGACATTCTCAGCAAGAAGGCACTGTCCTGCCTACCTGGGCACATTCCCAAGGAACTCAGGCCAATTCCAGTATCTATTTGCTTTGCTGACTAATTTCACCTTCCTTGGCATTTCAGAAAGTTTTATAACCAAATATAGGCAGGGGTCAAGTTCTATCACCTTCTTTTCACCTGGCATCCAACACCTTGGATTAAGAGCTGCTTCAAGACTGATCTTTTTCCAACACATGGTGTAGGAATAATGGAAAAACACACATGTGGTTTATTTGACAACCACTCCTCTTACCCAAACTGTCACATCAAAGTAGCTTATGGAGGCAGCTACAGATAGTATTTGTTATTCCATGAGAAATTCTGATTACAGCTGTAATATTCATCCCTATGGATTCTATTAAGCCAGCAGGAGATGGAAAATCCTCCAGAAGATATTATTATTGTTATTATTATTGTTATCTATTTAATAGGCAAGCAAATGCCATGATTTTCTTCTTGAGGATAAATCCTGTCCATGTTCTGTCCTTTCTGATCTATGTTCAGATCAGAAGACCACACAAGTTTGCACCACCAGCTCAGTTTCAAGTAACAGCCTATTTGTCCTCACCATACCTTTCAGCAGGGAAGAAAGGATCTGTTTTTCTTGGGAGCTGAGGTTAGGGAAGATGAAGGAATTTACTTTGGCTCACAGAGTGAGCTGAAACAAGTGGAGAACTCATTGTGTGAAGCTTTCACTGCCATTCCTTGATGCATAATCCTTTGCCTTTTTAAGTCCCAAAACTGTCCTTTTTATCTCCACTTTTCATCTTACCTGGTGAGAATTTAGCATCAATCATCTCTGGTCATCCCATTGCTAGGTTTTCTCTCTTCCTGAAAGATCAAATTGACTCCTCAAATGTTTTTATTCCTTATTTGAGGTCTCTAGTGCTGACCCACACTGCCATAAAATCATCAAATGATTGATTCCAAGTTGATAACACAGAGCAGCTGCTGTGACTTTGCTTTTTCCTAGAGCTTTGCATGCTATTTGAAAGAATTTTTCTCTTACCTTAAGCATTGTGCAGAACTTTACACACCCAACTAAGCCTCAATCTTCAAAACACACAGAATTAATTGAAAATCTACCTCCTGAAGCAGCTACATTCTGTTGTGACCAAGATTCATACACTCTGGGAGGAAAAAAAAGGTGATAAGAGCACAATGTTTTGCCAAGTGAGATCTTTCCTCTNAAAAGGATGGATCAAAACCTGTGAATAAAGTGCTTGCAGCATGGATTTAAATGGCCTGTACATGTCTGGAATTCCATGGTAATTCAGATAGCTGAAAACACCTTAAAAATTAAAAAAAAAAAAATCAAGATAAAGTGTCACAAACCATCTTGGGTTGCCCTCTACTGCTGTGAGTTATTCTGTCTAACAGCACAAAAACCTTCTTGTTATGTTCTCAGTAAAGATGCATCATTTTCTTCACTGCTTTTATCAGAGGCAACAGCTCAATTATTTTCTGTACAATGCTGTTTATTTCCACTCAGATGCCTTCAATTTTACCAATTATTTTTTACTGGGAATACTATATAATTCTATATATTTCCTATATAATCCTCATTTTTGAGGGGTTGAGACCAGCCCTGTCTGCCTGACCCACAGCTAATCTCAAGTCTTTAAGAGAATTTCTTTCTTATTTTCTTAAATATCTGGGAATATTCTGCCCACCTTAACTCTCCCCTCATGTGCTTTAGGAGAAATTCCAGCCAACTTTAGTGGGCATCTCAGCTTCCCACTGGGCATGTTAAACTGGAGAGGGGAGCTGTCCATCAGTAGCATCTCCCATGGCTGAGCAATGCAAAGCTGGAGTGCTGGATAGAAGGGTGACATTATTTTTTCCCTCCCCAGGCAGAACCCAGCTTCTCAGGGTTGTAGAAACATTAAGTGAAAACATAAATGTCAAAAAACCAAAATAAAATCTCCCTTTTGCAGCAATTACTATTTTAGAAAGGGATGGGGAAATTCTGCTTCAGGGTTTTATCTGTTCAACTACTTATCAAATCAAAACCCAGTTAAGTGGGGACTGAAGCTGTTCATTTAAATATTATGATTTTCATTCAAGCTTCTCAGGTCAAGAACTGGATGTGAGGAGCAGAACTCGTGGCAGAAAGCTTGCCACTGCTCTTTAGGATTCATGGTGCACTAAGGGACCTGATCTTGCCTGCTTATCCCACTGCAGGAATGGGAATCTCACCCTTCTGCTGGGATTTATGGAGCACTGGGGAACAGCTGAGCTGCCATCCTCTGCTCCCAGTAGGTTAATGAGAATTAGCAGCTCTTGCAGCTCAACATCTTCTGAAGTCACCCTGATCCATCTCACTCCAGATTTGACATTCCCTTGTCACCTCCAGTGGAAAGCAAAGAAAAATCAAGTGGGAAACAGAGACAAAGCCCTGGGAATTCCACTGCTTTCCTCAAGCTGCCTGACATTCTCAGCAAGAAGGCACTGTCCTGCCTACCTGGGCACATTCCCAAGGAACTCAGGCCAATTCCAGTATCTATTTGCTTTGCTGACTAATTTCACCTTCCTTGGCATTTCAGAAAGTTTTATAACCAAATATAGGCAGGGGTCAAGTTCTATCACCTTCTTTTCACCTGGCATCCAACACCTTGGATTAAGAGCTGCTTCAAGACTGATCTTTTTCCAACACATGGTGTAGGAATAATGGAAAAACACACATGTGGTTTATTTGACAACCACTCCTCTTACCCAAACTGTCACATCAAAGTAGCTTATGGAGGCAGCTACAGATAGTATTTGTTATTCCATGAGAAATTCTGATTACAGCTGTAATATTCATCCCTATGGATTCTATTAAGCCAGCAGGAGATGGAAAATCCTCCAGAAGATATTATTATTGTTATTATTATTGTTATCTATTTAATAGGCAAGCAAATGCCATGATTTTCTTCTTGAGGATAAATCCTGTCCATGTTCTGTCCTTTCTGATCTATGTTCAGATCAGAAGACCACACAAGTTTGCACCACCAGCTCAGTTTCAAGTAACAGCCTATTTGTCCTCACCATACCTTTCAGCAGGGAAGAAAGGATCTGTTTTTCTTGGGAGCTGAGGTTAGGGAAGATGAAGGAATTTACTTTGGCTCACAGAGTGAGCTGAAACAAGTGGAGAACTCATTGTGTGAAGCTTTCACTGCCATTCCTTGATGCATAATCCTTTGCCTTTTTAAGTCCCAAAACTGTCCTTTTTATCTCCACTTTTCATCTTACCTGGTGAGAATTTAGCATCAATCATCTCTGGTCATCCCATTGCTAGGTTTTCTCTCTTCCTGAAAGATCAAATTGACTCCTCAAATGTTTTTATTCCTTATTTGAGGTCTCTAGTGCTGACCCACACTGCCATAAAATCATCAAATGATTGATTCCAAGTTGATAACACAGAGCAGCTGCTGTGACTTTGCTTTTTCCTAGAGCTTTGCATGCTATTTGAAAGAATTTTTCTCTTACCTTAAGCATTGTGCAGAACTTTACACACCCAACTAAGCCTCAATCTTCAAAACACACAGAATTAATTGAAAATCTACCTCCTGAAGCAGCTACATTCTGTTGTGACCAAGATTCATACACTCTGGGAGGAAAAAAAAGGTGATAAGAGCACAATGTTTTGCCAAGTGAGATCTTTCCTCTTTTAGTTAACAGGCCCATTAATTTCTTTGCCTTAAAATAACCTTCACTGCCTCAGCCCTGCAATAAACAAGAAATAAAACCTACAATTCAATAACACTAATGGGCTTGCACTAGAGGGATGGGTTCACTGGCAGGTGAGGCATAAAGAGAACATGAAGGAGACTTTTTCCTTCCTTCCCCATTATCTCCATGAGGTGTTTGCCACATCAAGAGGCTGGGGAAGAAAATTTCTGCTGCTACAGCCCCAATTTTACTGGTGAATGTGAACTGTAAAGCTGAGCATGCAGCACACACTCTGTTGATAATTGAGTAGCCTAAAAGTATACATTAGGCTGCCAGTTTTCCTTGATTAATTTAAACACCAG
Organism: Ceyx cyanopectus; assembly: GCA_013401355.1. Taxonomy (NCBI): domain Eukaryota; kingdom Metazoa; phylum Chordata; class Aves; order Coraciiformes; family Alcedinidae; genus Ceyx; species Ceyx cyanopectus. The sequence goes on from VYZU01010999.1 coordinate 11,104, forward strand.
CTTATCTGGAAAGCTGGTAAGATGAAACAAAAGAAATCAAGATAAGCTTTTACAAATGCCACTGATGATGATTTTAACTCATGGAGTCACTTGACAGCAATATAATACTCCTTCTGAAATCAGAAAATCTTGTTACCAGTGATGTGCAGAGGCTCTGCCTTCAAGTCTTTCCAGATAAGCCTGTCTTCAACCCCTTGGCTTGCAAAAGAAAAACCAGAAGAGATCAAGGAGAGCAGATAAATTAGGCATTGTCTTGCCAACACTGACAAGATTAGGCAAAGAACAATGAAGAAAAGCACAAAAAGCACAAGGACATTCAGCTTGTTAATGAAATGAGGAGCTCAGATTCTCTGACAGTGCAACTGCAAACTGTTCTCACCTCAGCTGCCTGGATCCCTCCCTTGGATGCTCCTCAAAGCTCTGGGTATCACCTCACTCCTGCTTCCCAGTGTGCACTGAGCAGCACTGACATCAATATTGCCTGCAGAATACACACCTTTGCTCTGCCAGACTCCACAGGCTGGCACTTGGCTACTGCAAGGCTATATATTTAACATGATTATGTCACTTAAACACCATATTTCACATGTAATTTTAATGAACTCCAGCACTTGTGCATTATTAATGGCCATTAGTACTAAACCAAGCCATTGAAATAGAAGATGGACCAAAAGGACTGGAAAAAAAACATGTGACTTGAAAAAAAAAAAAAAAAAAAAAGTGTTTTCACTAAAACATCACTGTCCTCCTGGACTTTTCTGAGGAACAAAGTCAACTTCAACTGTACCAACAAATTTGAGGGGCACTTCTCCATTGGTTGGGATCTGGGTTTTATTCCCCAACATCTTGCACAAAGGATGAAGCTTTTCCAAGGTGTTTTAACAACATGTCTTCCCAAGTGGAAGAGGGTAAAGCTGATTTTGTTAACAGAAAGGCAAACAAAAGCACTACAGGAAACTAGTGTTCACTAGTTCCTAAGAGCCTGGATGTTTGTTATTTCAACAGTATGCACTTTGTTTATGTCAACAGCTTCTGAATGACAATTAAATGCTAGAGCAAGGAAAAAAAAACTGGTTTGTAGTTACTGATGCCAATTCCAGGCTATTAAGATCTCAGGATAATTCTCAGGCAAGCCAAGGCCACCAAAAGTTGCAAAACCAATCTATTTCAGTTGTAAAATGTTAATTTCAAACAATTCTTAGTTCACTCCTGGCCAACCATATTTTCTACTAACTGCTATTCACTCCATTGACTAAAATAGAGAGAAATTCCCTAAAAAAGAAGCAGTTTTTCCTGGAAATTATACTTTATTTGCCTCCTAACCCTATTTAAGGGGGCAAAGCTCACATGCTTACAGTACATCTGAGTTTTTGATGCCTGTCAGCTTTCCCCTAATTAGCTTTTTACTCAGCAAGCACACTTAGATGGGAAGCTCAAATAATTTGGGTAACTCTATCAGCCCCACTTTTGTGTTTTAAACTAGAAATGGGGAGAAACCAGGTAAAAGCTGAAGACAACTCAACACAAACCAGCTGTTTAAACAGATTTTCACAGGTACTGAGAAAGGAAAACCCTTCAGAGTGACCTGCAAAAGCCTTCACTTCAGGAAGGGCTGTTGACTGAAATGTCACTGTAATCAGATTAATTTGTTACTGGCTTCAGGAAGCTTCAGATCAGATCTACAGGCTCCAGATAAAGTTACTACTTGTACTACCCACCTGGACTGTTTGTATTGGCTCTGCCTGAGCTGCAGTGAATTCTCCCCACAGCAGCCCTCCCAGGGCTGTGCTGGGCACTGGGAGCTGGGAAGGTGCTGGGAACACCCCTGGGCTGTGGCTGCTGCTGGGCAGGGCTCCCCCAGCACCAGGGCTGGATTGCAGCATCCCCCTGCAGTGGGATGGGGGGGACAGGAGTGGGAGAGCTGCCCCAAAGGGATGCTCCAGCCCATGTGGTGTCAGCTGAACCAGAACAGCTGGGCAAAGGAGGTGGGGGTGAGGGGAGGGATGATCCACTTGTCATCCAGAGCAGCCAAGTGTTTGGAGCCCTGCTCAGAAAAGGGGCCAGACATCACCTGCTGCTGGCAAGAATAAATCTGTTTTCTCCTGCTTCCTTGCACCTTACTTTGCTCTTCATTAAACTGCCTGTTTGCACCCTGGAGTTTCACCTGATTTTCCCTCCCCTGCTGCAGCTGAGAGGAGGGGCTGGGGAGTGACAGAGCAGCTTGGGGGGCACCCAGGCAAGCTCCAACCCCCCCAGAGTTGCTATTTCTCAGTTCTATTCTCTGGCAATACCCATTAGGGAGCTATTGATAGTGCCAGCCCCCAGATTATTTTTTTTCCCCCCTCTCTAGACTGACTAAATAAGAGCTGAGGGATGTTATCTCTTGTATACATGAAGAGCTTTTTATATCCCTGCTGTCAGAGCTGAAGGAAGCAGTTGGCAGCCTCAGTCACCATGCACAGCAACAATATAAACAACTGGCGACAGACGGTCCTTAGGCTGATAAACAGAAGCAAAACGAGTTACTCCTCAGGCACTCAGCAGAATTTACACTCTATTTTCTCTATTTTTATTTAATTTGAAGTATTTTTCACAGAGAAAATTAGGAACCCCTGTCAAATTTCCATCCTGGAAAGCGGAGCCTAACTCTACTGCTCCAGCTGGGAGAGAAAACCAGTGTCTGTTCACAGGAGGTTTGGGGAAGTAAAAAGATCTTCTGATTGTTTAAATAATCATTATTTTGCTCAGCTGCTGATTTTGGGTGGCAGTGGCAAGTAGAGAAAACAAGAGTCACTTTAAACTAGCACCTCCTAAAGAAAGTTTGTACCAGGCTGCACCTACCAACTCCCTTCTTTACTTCTACTATTTTTACTGCACTACAGACCAGCAAAAAAGTGACTATTTATGATGAACAGGATGATATTTGAATTTATCAGGAATAAAAATACTTAAATTGAATGCAAGCCAATCCATACAAGTGCTGTTAAATAATCAGAGCACAGATACCTGAGCATCTCAGTGCTAACACAAAGTATTGGAAGCTTGACAGTCTTTATCTCAAGAGGAAATAATCCAGACACCTCTCCTCCAGCTCATACAAAAGAATGAGATTTTTATTTGATGGTATTTTAACATACTTTGCCACATCAGGCAGCTCCAGTGCAGCAGGATACTGTTAGGGAATTGGTGTATATATATATTTTTTTATATATATCTATACAATATACCCATATTCTTGTTGCTTACCTGCCACTACTAATGATGTCAGACAGGAAAAAATATTATCCCAGTGACCTACATATTCTTAAGTGGCTAATGCTTCAAATAGTATCATGGATTAAAGCAGAAATTACTGCATCCCTGACAGAGATCTGGGGTTTTTTTTCAGTCAAACTTTAAAATTCAACAAAAGAATTGAACTTCACTTGCTATAGAATAATTTATTTACACCTTAAAACTCTGGACTGCTTCAGGAAGGCAAACAGTGATCATTAATGTTACTTATATCTAAATTCATTTATATTTCAGAAGCATCTTGATAACCTCTGGTTATCAAGACAAAAAATGAGCTGTGAATCTACCCAAGAGATTTGTTTTCACTGATGCTACTCACGTGTGAAGCTTCTGGTGGCACCCCATCCAAGAAGAAAAAATACAGAATTATTCTTTTATGACTGCAGTTGCCACTTCCATACCTGCCAGAACTCATTCTAAAGAATGAGATTTTAATCTGACAACTGGATTTTGCTTCAACTGCCCATCACTTACCATGTAAGAAAACTGGAATGGGGTACAGGCCTCCTGTTCTTACTCCTCTTGAGCACCCTCAGGCAGCACTCTTGCATCCAGAAGGGATCTGAAGCAAACAAAACATGGGAGGCATCATGTAAAGTATCTGTGAATATGATTTCACTCATTAAAACATGCAAACAAAGATCCCTAGTTCACTTTTCTTTTACAATATTGAAAGGTGATGAAATGTAACATGCTGGTTCAGTTCTTTTTTCAGTTATTCTATTTTCAGCATCCAACCAGTTGAATATTTTGCTGAAATCCAGCTTTGTGTAGAAAAGAGAGCAACTGTGATGCTGCCATCAACACAACTGTGACTGCACCCATGGAGAGATCCACTTTGTCCTGTGCTCAGTCTCAAATCACCCACAAATGCATCCTGCAAGCAACTGGTAATTAAATCAGTGAAGCTCTCAAATCAGAGATGCCAAAGCTGAAGGCAGGATAGGAGCTAAGCTTGGAGTTAACCTTATTTTGACCCAAGACTTTAGTAGAGTGGTTAACTTGTATTTTTCCTTTCACCTTTGTGTCTGTGAACTGGCATTCTAACCTACAGGACAAGGTGAAAATAATTAGCTGATAAGGATTAATTGCCACAGTACCTTTCATGTGTACAGAAGTTGAGGGCTTGGAGAGAAGTTGAGCTTTAGCTTGACCTGCAGGTGACAGAAACCACAGAGTAGCTCAGTACTATATATATATATTTATAACTACAGTTATAAACCAGACCTATTACAGACAAGAGACAACTTGATTAGTGACAGCTTCATGGGAAACTTTGAATACAGAAGCAACATTAAATCAAGATAAAATGAGTAACAGTTGCCTGAGAAGTTTCTCTGTGACTAAGCTTCACACTGACACACCACAAGTTAAATTCCTTTCCCACAAGCCTTGCAGCACAGCCCTTGCATGTCCACAGTGGTTAGCAAGGATCCCATAACTGAGCTTCCTGATGATTCCTGCCCTAAGGAATCTCACTCATCTCCCACATGCCTAGAGAGAAAAAAACCAACCCTGTGTTTTCCAATTAGCAGCCAAATAATGGCAAAATTGAACCACCCACTAAGAGTGCTCAGAAGTCTGAGGTGGATAATAAACCTTAATGGACCAAGGGCCAGTCAAAGGCAACATGGCACCACCTTCACTCTGAGGGGACAAAGCTGCCCTGTTAGCAGCTTGGCTTGAAACTTCTGGCCCCTCTTGGCAAAGCAGACACTGAAACGTGTGTGGATAAGCTGTGTTCCTAACAGGGTCCCCTCAAAAAGGGTCTTCACAAGAATTGTGTGCAGTGCACTGTGGGGAAGTATCTTTGCCTTTGTACTTGGAAGGGTTTTATGCAGCTGAAGGGCAGCATGGAATCATTCAGGGTGGAAAAGCCCCTTGGGATCACCCAGTCCAACCATTGACCCTGCTCTGCACAGCTCACCCCTAACCCATGGCCCTCAAACCCACATCCCAACCCCCCTGAAACACCCCCAGGGCTGGGGACTCGACCCCCTCCTTGGGCAGCCTGTGCCAGGCTCTGGCTGCTCTGCCAGTGCCAATTGTTCCCTCCTGCCCAGGCTGCCCCTGCCCTGGAGCAGCTGAATCCATCCCCTCTGGCTCTGGCACTAATGCCCTGTGAGCAGAGCCCAGCACCAGCCTCTCTGCACTGGCCTGGCAGGGGCTGCAGAGAGTGAGGAGGGCTCCCCTCAGCCTCCTCTTCCTCACACTCAGCACTCCCAGCTCCTTCCCTGGCTCCTCAGCAGAGGGATTCCCCAGCCCCTTCCCCAGCTCCGTGGCCTCCTCTGCACTGGCTCCAGCCCCTCCAGCTCTCTCTGGGCTGGAGGTGCCCAGCACTGGCCACAACCCTCCAGCTGTGGCCTCCCCAGTGCCCAGTGCAGGGGACAATCCCCTCCCTGCTCCTGCTGCTCACACTGCTGCTGAGCCAGCCCAGGATGCCACTGGTCTCTTGGCCCCCTGGGCACTGCTGGCTCCTCTGCAGCCTCTTGGCAATAAGAACCCCCAGGTCCTTTTCTACCAGCAGCTTTCCCAGCCTGGAGCTCTGAGGGGGTTGCTGTGGCCCCAGTGCAGGTCCCAGCCCTTGGCCTGGTTGCAGCACCTCCCTTTACCCATCCATCCCACCTATCCCAGCCTCTCAGCAGTGAAAGCAGAGGCAGCGAGACAGCCAGGCCAGGCCTCCCTCACCCACAGCACCCCGGGGAGGAAGCGAGGTGCCGGGAAGCCGCTGGAAGCTCCCGCCTGTGCTTTGCTCCGAGCCCTCCGCCAGCAGCGGCTCTTTCCCGGCGCGGGGCCGAGCAGAACCGGGGCAGCGGAGCCCCGGAGGCCGCAGCGGCGAAAACAAGGGAAGAGCCGCGGGCAGGAAGCGGCGCTGGGCCGAGGCGGAGCCTCCGCTACACCCCGGGCCGCCCTCCCCCGACCTACCGAGGCCCACGTGGGGGGGAAGAACCGGGGCCCGAACCCCACACGCAGGGGCGACAAGCGGCCAGAGAGCGGCGCGGGGCGGCTTTATAAGGGAGCGCCCCGGCTGCGCGGTCTCTCTATGACGCATGCTCGCCACACACACCCCCCCCCTCCCGCACCGACACTCCCTCCCGCAGCGACACTCCCTCCCGNCCCCCCTCCCCGATCCAACAACACACTCCCCATCCCCGCCTCCCGCAGCCCGGGCCCGTTTAAAGGCGGCGGGCGCGGCGGCTCCCCGAGCTTTGTTGCGGCAGCAGCGCCGCGCCGGTGTCTCCGCAACCAGCGGCCTCGCAGCACCCAGCGGAAGCGCCGGTGGCCGCCGCCATGTACCGCTGCTTAGGGGATCTGCTGGCGTCCCGCATGGCCCTCGGCTCGCTGCTGGCTGGAGCGGAGCCGAGCGGGGCGGCGGCGGCGGCGGCGGGAGCCGGAGGGGTTGCGGCGACGGCGGCGGCGGCNTCCCTCCCGCAGCGACACTCCCTCCCGCCGCGCCCCTTTCCCCTCCGCGAATCCCGCCGGGGGCGGGCCGGAGGAGCCGGAGCGCAGGCTCAGTAGGGAGGCGCGGCGTGTTGCTCCCCCCCCC
>VYZU01010999.1:36504-54370 GCA_013401355.1 Ceyx cyanopectus
TTTATTTTCTCACCTGAAATTTTTGGTAAAAATTCAAAAAATCATGTTTTAAAAAAAAAAAAAAAAAAAAAAACAACTACTGAGGAGAAAAATACAATTTGAATTCTGCTACAACAGCTTCTTTTATTCCTAGACTCTCTCTGTGTGGCAGTATCTTATTTTTGAAGAATTAAAACAAAACCAAGAGAGCATTTAGGTACATTTCACCAAAGTTAAAGAATTGAAATAAGGAAAAAAAAAATTGATTTACTTAACTTTCTTGGTTTTTTTTTTGCCAACTGAGTTCCTAGACTATATGGAATTCTTTAATGCCATTCATAAACCACTTTACAAGCTCCTCTGATATTAAACACCATGCTCTTTTTGGACCAAGACATGTGAAATGTGTTTTGGATTGATTGAAACCCAAAGTTTTTAGGACTTTGGCATCAACTCTGGTTTGTCTGTGTGACTTTAAGAAGACACAGAGCTGCCCTCACCTCATGCTCTGTTTTCTTGCCAAACCATGCAAATCTTTAATAACTACCATGTTAACTGTTCCAGAAAATCCATTTCCAGTTGCTGGATCACTGAATTATATATGGCTAGAGTTTCTGGTTGCAGAAAAAGTGGAAAGGATGGATTGACTTCCTGACACATCCAACTGACTTTTGGGGTGTATGAAGGCTTTAATAAAGACATCCTTAAATGCTGGAGGCTGGATTGCTCCAAGAATTTCTAATACACCTTCCTGTGTCAATGCACAGAGACTAAAATGCATTTTCAGTCTGAACCAGAAAGAAAACCTCAAAATCCATGGAAGCAGCAGGCCAAGTTGTTCCTATCAAACCACCACAGCCCTTGTTCACAGTTGATGTGCCACAAGAGGGAGCATCCAGCTCAAGGAAAGCAGTGGAACTATGTTTTGGAAAAGAGAATTAGGAATTTTGTGGCCAGCCCAGCATTGGTTTTAAAGAGGAGGGTTGCCTTTGGCTTTAGATTTTCACTCACTATCCTTTTCAAGCAGCAAGTACTTTTCTTTTCCAGCAGGGCTCCAGTCATCATTCTGCCTCCACTTACTTTTGTCTGCTGCTTTCCTTCCTCTCCCCAAGCCTCCTGCACTCATGCCACAGGCATGCAAATCCACTTGGCACAAGTCATGGAGAGGAGGGAGCCTCCCAGTGAATGTGTGGCTGGTGGAACACAATCCCATCCGGCTGCTGGCAGCCTCAGTGGAGAGAATTCCCTTTCAGCCCTCCTCTTTCACTGCTCTTGGAGCCCAAGCCACTCTGGGACTGTGCTCCCAGGCTGTGGGAGCATGGGAACCAGAGGGGAGAGGTGGCCAAACAGGGTTTAGTTTGGAAGAAGTTTTTTTTTTTCCCAAGTTGTTCATTTGAATTTGACAGATTAACTCTGGTTTTAAACAGTCTGTTTTATCTAGCATATGGAAAATGTAGATTTATTGCCACCAAATTAGAGGCTTGATTGGATATATTCCTTTCTGAATGTAGTAAATACTTCTCTAACTTTTCCCACCTGACCTTTGGAGTGTAGATTTTCCTCCGAGATCAAACATTCCTGTATACTGACAGCAGGAAGGTATTGGGACTGTGGAATGTACTATAAAGGAACACTAAACACTGCTTAAAGATGATTAAAAACCAGTCCAAGGCCCTCTAAACAATTAAAATGTAAAGAACACTGATGGAAATAACAGCTGCAATAGGAACTCATTTAAGAAACTGGAAAATCAAAGTTTTGAGGGATAGAAAATCTACTTGTTGCTAACACAGATGTCAGCAGCTGCAGGCTAAAGTTAACATATATACTGAAATAAACCCCAAAAATGTACAGAGCATCTCTCAGATTGCATTATGCAATATTCCTGCCACATCCTAGAGTACTTCACACAAAGTGAGGAAGGAAATAATCCAGAAACTAAATGTCTATCAACTATTCTGTGTGTACAAAGCAATGGACTCGGTGATCTGCCATTCTGTGATTCCAGATCATGTTCTGCAAAGCAGGATTCCTCTTCTGCCTGGTTTTTTGTGTACAAAACAGCTGATTGCAGCTGTTCCTTGATGGATCCCACAGCTCACAACCCTGTCCCTGTTTTCCAGGATATTAATGCCCATGCCTGTGTGACTGGCAAACCCATCAGCCAGGGGGGCATCCACGGGCGGATCTCTGCCACTGGCCGAGGGGTCTTCCATGGCATTGAAAACTTCATCAATGAAGCCTCATACATGAGTATATTAGGAATGACTCCTGGCTTTGGGGATAAAACATTTGCTGTTCAGGTAACCCCATTTTTTCCTTCAGCTTTGGGGAGGGGGGGAAAAAAAAAAATAAGTCAATAAACTTCCAGCAGAGCTGCTTTTTAAATGGGCTGTAGCAATAAATCCTGTTAGAGTTTTATGACTTTCAAGTTAACCTTTACTCTCAAACTTCAGAAACACTTTTCAAGGTGCCCTTTATTTTGGATTGTTTTGGGTTTTTTTTAAACCTGAACTTTCTATTGCTCTGGAGGCACAAAGCCAGATCTCCAGCCTTTAGAAATCCAGAAAGAACAAAGTGAAATACACTTAGAGGGGCTCTTTAAACCAAGGCACTGCACACTCTGCAATGAGCTGTGACAGTTTCTGCCTTTACCAAATGTGTTGTGGTCTTTTGCAATTAAAAATTGTAGCCAGAGAAGAAATTGGGGCTTCTGTTCCTGTGGAATGAGCAGTTGGAAGAGTATCAACCAATTCCTTATCCTAAATTTGCACATTAAAAAGACTTCAGGATGTATGTAGTTGAACTTTGAAAGGGTTTAAGTATTCAATAATTTGCACTATCATTCTTAAAATGCAAAAAAATAGAATTTAAACTTCACTTGTTCTGTTCAGCTTTGAACAGAGGGGTTGGGGGGATTGCTTCGTTTGGTTTTTTCAGCACTGGTTGTCAGAAACAGCAGAGTAATTGTTAGCTCCTGAGTTTCCTCTGGTTAACCAGTAGGCTGAAACAAACCCCTGTGCCCTGTGTGGGTCCAGCAGCACACTCACCTCCCTGCACTTTGGCACTTTCATGCCTGGCAGAGGGCTCAGCAACAGGCACTTAAGCATAAACTTAGACACTAAACGTGGCCAGAACTGAAGATTTTTTTCTAGAAAAACAAGAATATAGCATTGCAAAGACACCTAATGCATGTCAAGCTGGTGTACTGAGGTTTGCTTCTAATATATAAGCAAAAAAACTAAATATAATTTGAGTTATACAGGGATTTAATTTTTATTCAGCTCTTTTCCAGCATAGAATCTACTACAGACTTCTGCTCTGTGAGCTTTTAATGTGCCATGTGTGTTCCTTTACTTCCAAAATGTTAAACAATGTCCTGAAATTAGGTTTTCTACACCTGTAAGGATGCAAAACATGCTAATGAAATGCAAGATTTAACTACATTTAATCATAGACACTTGAGAAATCATAAATTAGATAGCTTCCTCAAGTGTGTATGTTTTGATGGAAAGAATTAATGATGGTCCTGATTAATGCTTCCTGTTGTGGGATTGTTTTACACTTGGAAGCCTTCCTTACCCAAATGAAATGAGAATATTTCTTGGCCTGCAAATGTGAATCAAACCTTTGAACAGTCACAAAAATCCATGAATCCAAGTGTTAGCTGTAAACAAATACACATAATGTTCTTATATGGATAAGATCAGAGTATTGAGACTTTCACAGTGGCATTAATACTGTATTTCCAGTATTAAAACTCAGCACAACTCTGCATTTCTGGCTACAACTCAATTCCTCCAGTGCTATTTGGACCAGAATAAAATTCCCATCATCCATTTTTCCTAAGGCCAAAGCCCACCAACACATGAAGAACTACTGAAAACTATTCAGAGCTGTTTAAACCTTGTATAAATGATCATTTTAGCTGAAAGATGACCTGCTTTTCCCTTTCTCTTTCCCTCTGCAGGGCTTTGGGAACGTGGGCTTGCATTCTATGAGATACCTGCATCGTTTTGGAGCAAAGTGTATTGCTGTGGGAGAGTTTAATGGCTCCATCTGGAATCCTGATGGGATTGACCCAAAGGAACTAGAAGATTACAAATTGGTATGAGCAGAAAGTTGCTTTTTTTGTCAGCTTTTGACATAGGATGGCTGTGGAGCAGTGGGAAATAGATCCTTTTGGCTTTCTGCTTAGCCTCGGTAGGGATGCAGGTGGTAGTTATTTTTTGACCATATTTTTTACTCAGATAAATGTGCAGGTTAATTACTTTGGTTTCAGAATTATTATTTCAGTTCATTATTAGTTTGCCTTTATGGCTAAACTAGGAAGGAATGGGGGGCAAGGAGGTTCCTGGAGGATTTGTGACAGAATCACAAGCATATGGACATTTAAGACTTCAAAGTTTTGCTGCTTTTTACCTATTGGATGCTTCTCAAAAAATTCAAGTCTGGCAGTGTGAAAGGGATGTGTAGCTTAGAATGAAACTTGGCTATGGGCTTTTTTATTTCAGTGTTGAAGTGAAGCAGCTGAGGGAACAATTCACAGGCATGAAAATACCATCTTCTACTTTCTGAAGGGTTTATTTGATCTGTTTTGATTTACATAGGAAATATTTAAATGCCTTTATCAAAGACTGAAAACATCCTGTCACTAAGCAAAGGCTATCATTGTAGAATTGAATTTTAAGAAGGTACTTCTTAATCTTTCATTTCAGGTGTCTGAAAACTGTGGCATTTGCTGGGTATTTTAAGAGTTGAAAAGGGACTTTTTAAATACTCAAAGCCCACATGTTTATGCTTCAGTCATGGGAACTTTGTTAGCCAAGCTTGGGAGTTTGCTTTTTATGCCTGATCTAAGTATGGAGAGGAATTCTGTGCTGTCTTTCTAGTACTATTGCCTCCCCCTCCTTTCCTTTTGACAGTTAGAAGGAGGGAAGTCATACAATTGCACCTACACCCTAAAAACCAGCCTGGTTTGTTTTCTTCCCACAGCAACATGGGACAATCATGGGCTTCCCTAAAGCACAGACACTTGAAGGCAGCATTCTGGAAACAGACTGTGACATTCTCATCCCTGCTGCCAGTGAGAAGCAGCTGACTAAGGCAAATGCTCACAAGGTTAAAGCAAAAGTAAGTTAAAATGTTAACAAATAAATAGGAAAGGCCTTTTTGAAATGCTGATATTCAGTAATTAGCATGGACAAAGCCAAATGGGTATCTCTTGAGTCACTCTGCTCTGATTCCTTTCAGATTATTGCTGAAGGTGCCAATGGGCCCACAACTCCTGAAGCTGACAAAATCTTCTTGGAGAGGAACATCATGGTTATCCCTGTAAGGTTCTTTTCTGACCTTTTGGTTTCCATTACAAGGGTAATATTTCCCTGAATTGCAGCAAGACATTATTTACTGAAGTTTTTTATCAATTAATTCTCCAAGAGTGGTTTTTAACTGATATCTAAGAAAATTATGTCAATGTTGCTTAAGATTGGTTGGAATTAAAGATCTCACTGCAACTATAAATGCTCAAGAGAACTATTACATAAAGACTACATATTTGGAAGAGAACAACAATCCACACTGAAATCTATCCTCTAGTTTTGCATTTTGGAGTGTTAGCTCAACTAACTAGTCCCCTAACCAAAGGAAGGAGGCAGAGTAAACACACAAGTGAGTTTGTAAACTCATGTCTTAGGTGATGCTCTGTAATTGTATAGAGTAAATATTGCCTGTAGTGATAATTGGGAAGAACTAGACCTGTGGTTATCTCTTCCCAAAGAAAGGGTGACCTGATCAAGCTAGGAAGGGTGACAAAGCTTCAGTCTTTACTGAGATGGTCTAAGAATGCCCTGATTTTCTTGATGAAAAACTAATGCTAAAAGAAAGTAATCAATCAGGCATCCCTGAGCTGAGCTTGGCATGTTCCAGAGTCAAGTCTTATTTATTTTTCCATCCAAAGAAGAAATTCCTGAGCTGCAGAAGAAGTGTTGCAATGGAAAAGCAACACCTGGATTGGCCCCTCTACTGCAGATTAAACTTGTATTTTGTTCATAACACTTGCTTTTGCTTCACATAAAGAGATAATACAGCTCTATTGTATATTTTTGTCATTTTGTCACATGGTCTCAGTTCAAGACATTCCCTCTTTGTTGTGCAGGATCTTTACCTGAATGCTGGGGGTGTAACAGTTTCCTATTTTGAGTGGCTGAAAAACTTGAACCACGTCAGTTATGGTCGCCTGACTTTTAAATATGAAAGGGATTCCAACTACCACTTGCTCAGTAAGTGCTCAGTTCTGCTTTTTTCCTCTTAATTAAATAGATTGGATTGGCAATTTCAAGTGGGCAACATTATTCTGCACATACAACAATAGAAGATGTCAAAGGGCAATAATATTGTTACAGGTGCTGTAAAAAAATCTGTTTTTTTTTTTGTCACAAATGCTGCATTTCAAGGTGTTTCTAGTGATTGAGGGCTCTGGAAACTCTAAATTCCTTTCTAAACTTCAAGATTGTTTTATCAGAACTACTCTGTGATGCTGCTTTGGAAATCAGACTCATTCAATTGCAAGAATTAAGATGGAATAAACATCAATTCAAAATACCAAAATACTAAGGAAAAAAAACCCTAAAATTCCTCATGGGCATTTTTCTTAGTACTGAGTATGAAGAGTGCAGTAGGAGGTAAGAGACAGCATTAGACTGAATATTTGCTGAAGTTCAAGCAATCAGTGAAGAAAATTAATCCAGCTTTATAAAGTTAGCAAAGTGAGACCAGTAAATCCACAGTTGCTTGCCATGGGACTGTCCTACAGCAATATTACAACTACTATTAGAAACATTTACTTATAAAAATGGGAAAATTAACATCTTTCCCTTTTCTTAGAAGAAAAAAAAAAGATGATTCTTGTTGTCCCCAGTCCCTATAGTCTGCATTTTATGCTGAAAAGTCCTGGGATCAGCTCCTTTGTTAGTGAGAACATTCCTTCCTCTGTCAGTCACCTTGCCTCTGTTTTTTTTTTCCTTTCTAGTGTCTGTCCAGGAGAGCTTGGAAAGAAAATTTGGGAAACATGGGGGAACTATTCCAGTTGTGCCTACAGCAGAATTTCAAGATAGGATATCAGTAAGTAGTTGCTGCTGGTTTGTGGGGTTTTTTTTACTATTATTATAGCTGTATTCTGATATAACTGCAATCTAAAAGTCACCACTGTAGCTGTCATGGAGGTTTTTGCCCCAAGCATTAGTATTAATTAGTACCAAACAACTTTCAAGCAGATTCTGCACCACAGGCAGCTTGATATTCTAATTCTGTAACTCCAGGATAATAAAGAGATAGGTGAAAAATGGGAGAATGTTCCTCTACAACTGAATCAGTGGGCAAAGAAATGTCAGGTAGAATTCACTGATCTATTGTGTTGCAAGACATTGTGGGGAAATTTTAATATCAAATGATAAGTTGGGAGCTCATCCATTTGTTTTCATGGGAACAAAGTCATTCTGGAGCTGCTCAGGACTAATACAATATTCAGTGTATTCATTCAGATCATCAAAGGATGTTGTGCTTTTCTCTTACAGAACATGTGGAACAAGAGGAAAGAGCCTCAAGTTTCAGCAGGGAGGGTTTAGGTTGGATAGGATTATCAATTAGATTAGGATTATCAAGCCCTGGAACAGGCTCCCCAGGCAGTGCTGGGTTAGCAGTTGGATTCAGTGATCTTAAAGGTCTCTTCCAACCAAAATGATTCTAAAACCTGTCTTTAGAACAATTGCAAGTAACTTCTATGGTGTATTGACTCCAGGAAGCTTTTTTTTTGCTTAACATTTAGTGTGTGTTCTGGAGGCCAAAAGCAGCAGTTACTCCACCAGTAAAAAATGCTAACATCATTCATCTGGAAGCTGGGCACAAAGTCTTCTAGACCTCAGTGTTTACATCTGAGGTTTCAGAATTGAATTGTCCATAATTAGCTCTTCAAGTAACACAGTAAAAGCAATTCGGATTTATTTTTTTTTTTACAGCAGCCATTAGAAGAAAACAAACGTCATGAATTATGGAACTCCAGCATGTCATTATCCCTAATACACTACCAGTACCTTGTTGCTTCTTGGATTAAACCTGATTTTATCCCCTTTTTTTCTTCTAGGGTGCATCTGAGAAAGACATTGTCCACTCTGGGTTGGCTTATACAATGGAACGTTCTGCCCGGGTAAATATTGCCTTGGAAAGACCATTTGCATGACTTCCTAACATCCACATTGTGCAGAATTTCCTTGCAATTGAAGGAATAAATAGTTCAGGATAATGGAAAGTCACTGGGAGCACTAGGTGCTTCTGCTCTGTGGCAGGGTGGGCAACTTTACTGGGTATAATATCATTATAGATTAGACATTAGAGGCTAATATATGAAATCAAGTATTTTCTAGGAGAAGCTGCAGTAATTAGAAACTTTAATTGGCCTTTTATACCTGGCTAATGTGGGACACACACCCAAGAGTGCTTTGCTTGACCATCAGCAGTTCTACATTCATCCCTCTGTACAGTATTTTTAATTTCATTAATTTAATAGTGGCCAAAGACTACTTGAAACATCTTGTCCCTCTAAGTTACACATGAACCCAAACCCTGGAAAGGGGCAATGCAGCAATTGTAGTGTGATAATTGGCAATGTAATAATGCAATAATTTTCATTATTAATTGCCAGTGTAATAATTGTACTGTAGTAATTAGCAACAGACTTGCAGATCTCAGTTGTGAGGGGAATCAAGACTGATCCATAAAGGCCTAGTGCTCTGCTACCAATCTGGTGGCTCATTCTACTCCTAACTTGGATCCTCCAAGCAAAACCTAGTTGAATTCCTGCAGAGAAGCTTCTGGAAATGACAGAATCCCTTTTCTTTTTCAGCAAATCATGCGTACTGCCATGAAATACAACCTGGGTCTGGACCTGAGAACAGCTGCCTATGTCAATGCAATTGAAAAAGTCTTCAAAGTGTACAATGAAGCTGGCCTGACCTTCACATAAAGAGCCCTCCCTGCTCCAAACTCTATCCCACCCATCCCTCTTGCTGTTCATGTACCCTTCTTCAGAAAGCTTATCACAAGTTTACATGTAACCACTAAATTTTCTTTTTTTTTTTTTCTGACATGATAGTGGATTCTATTCTCAATTAGTTTCAATCCAACCTAGTTTTTTTTTTTTTTTTTTTACAATAAAAAAACAAGAAAAAAAATCCATGGGTTAGGAAATTGTATACAAGTATGTATCTGAAGAGAACTTCATCTGCACTTGTGGGGGCCATTCTGGGTATTTTTGCCTACAAAAACAAAATGGTACATTTCTTTTTTTTCTGGATGAAAAAAAAAAAGAGTGGTCTTGCCACCCAGAGCCACTTCTCAGACTTCAGCTCAGATACTGTATTAGATGGGTACTTTGCTCATTACTCATGCACTTTTGTTGAATGATGGAATTTTGGCTGTGGCACTTTCAGGAAGGCCTTGTATGATCAATGCTGTGGCCTTGTCAGAGGAAGAATGGGCCTCCAGCAGGGATTCACTTGGATGAGGAGTCTCATTTTTATCTGTAGTCAAGCTTCAGGCCTGATTCTCTCTAGACAATGTGTTTTCTTGACCTCTGCTGCTGTTCTAAGCCTGCCTTTTATTGCTTGTTCAAGCCAGCTTGACTATCACCTTCAAGTATGGAGAGGTGACAGACTAATATTTTTATAAGCTGAAACTATGGAGCTATTCTAGTTCAACTCTACTTAGGTTTTTAATCAAGTATCTACATATTCTGACTATAGATTGTTTTGGTTTTTAAAGGCATAGCCTGACTTTGGGAAGTCATCAGATTTAGGGGTTGTTTTGGATTTCTTCTTTTTTCAGTCTTTTCCTTTCAGAGGCTTTCTGAACATTCTGAAACTGCCTCTGTGAACAACTAAAGTGAAACCAAAACCCAGCAATCCTTGGCCAAGCTACATTGGAGTTAGAATGCTGCTATAAACTCAATCCACTGTCTTAACACACACAGCCCTTATGGTTATTTTGGTCACCAGGAGGTCTTGAAAGCTTGGGATATATTAGAGGACAAAATGGACCTCACCACAATGTTGGATCAAGCACAGACTTTGGAGTGTAAGGCTTTTGTCCCACAAGTCCCCTTGAAGTGCCAGATGTTATTTATGTAATGAATATGAATGTTTTTTTTAAAAGACAAATAGTTCCTCCCAGAAACTCATGCTTTTTTTCTAACTACTTTGTAACTGCATGACATAACCTGGAGAGAAGAGCAGTTATTAAAAAAAAGTTGACCTTTCCAACCTCCTATGCTGGTGTATTCCTGTTTTCTATTTCCCACAACAGCTTTTTTGTGGTTACAATCAACCTGTGAGTCTTCACAGGGCACCTCTTTATTCATAAGATGCTCTCTGAGTCACCCTAAGAGGCTCCCTAATACCAAAGATCTCTCAAACTTGCCTGTCAGCAGCACTAGGATTTATTTGGTAAGTCATTTCAGGTCTTTACTGTGTCCTCTCACTGAAAATTAACCTGGCTGATGCATTTAATTAGGTCCTTACTCCCCCATACATGCTGATATCTAGGGTTAAAAAAATTCCCCTAAGTGCAGTACATATTTACTAGCATTTGTCTCAAAACAAGAATGCTTTGAGCATCAAAATAACTGATCAACACATTAATACTTCTTTTTTTTCCCCAAGATATCTTAAAAAGCAGACTTACCAGCTGGCATGGTCTGAGCAAATCCAGAGAGGAGCCCTTGAGGTTGGCTGGAGTCCTCCTCTTAAGTGCAGTGGTTACTCACCTCTTCTTGTTCATTAAAGCTACCCTGGTGCTGAGCTTTGCTGAGCTCAACCCTAACTATTGAGTCTAAGGAAAAAAATTCTTCAGTTAAGGGGAAATAAATTGCATATTCCTTACCAAATTCTGTATTTTCTTGCAGACCACTAGACAATTCACCAAGAAAACTGCTCAGGAACTTAGCAGGGAGCTGCTACCTGAAGCTCTTTTGAAGCTGCTCTGAACCATGCCTGTTACCTAGAGCCAATCACATCATTAGCAGGGCAGGTGTTGAGAATCTCTCATTATTAATTATCATATTAAGTGCTGATTATGCAGTTTGTGGTGAATAACCTCTAAGTACTCTGCACTTCAAGTGAATTTCCTACTACAGGTTTCAGGGTTCCTCCAACCTACTCAATGCAAAAATATCTTTATTATACAGAAGAGCAAATAGAACATAATCATTATTTTTTTTTAATCCCAAAGAGCTACACCTGTTTTTATTGTTGGCAGCTGTCACCCCCTGGAAAAAGTGTTGGAGTAATGAGAATTCTTCCTATGGTTTCAAGGTGTAAATGATCTCTAAATTACCCTGTTATTAATTAGTGAGGTTGGTATCACATTCTAAGCTCATATTCACACAGGGTTATTTGGATTGTTTTGTTGCTGTTGGTTGTGGGGGGTTTTTTGTTTGTTTGGTGGGGTTTCACAGCCCAGTATTACTCATTTCTCCTTGTTTCAGCTCCCAGTTAATTCCTGTCCATCTGCTGTTGAATTGTCAGGGTTGGGAGGGACCTGAAAGCTGATCCAGCTCCAAAGTGCAGGGACATCTCCCACCAGAGCAGGTTGCTCAGAGCCCCATCCAGCCTGGCCTGAGAAACTGCCAAGGATGGGGCTGCCCCCACCTCTCTGGGCACCCTGGGCCAGGCTCTCCCACTTGAATCTTCATCAGCACAGCAGCTAATTACAGTTTCCCAGAGAAGACCAGAGGTGTGAGCACAGAAAGCCCACAGGTTCTTATCTTGTCTTGGAGGGGTTGTCCATAGAATGGCCCAGGTTGGAAGGTGAGGTCCCTGAGGTCGAGAGCATCTAATCCAACCTCCCTGTCATGGGCAGGGAGCCTCTCAACTAGACCAGGCTCTGTCCATCCTGGCCTTGAACACCTCTAGGGCATCCACAACATCTCTGGGCAACTGATTCCACCCTCATACTGAAGTATTTCTTCCTAAAATCTGATTTAAATCTCTTCTCCTTCAGTGACAAAGGGTGAGAGACCAACTCTCCCACTGAGCTTACACTGTGCCCACTCCAAACCATCCCCTTCCTCATAAAAGGGAGTGTTACTTGTGTTATCTGTCTTAAGAATCATCCCATCTTTCTTGGTAAGTGATGATAAATGTGTTCAACACCCCCCCCCCAATAAGGAACACAAAGCCACAGAGAGTCCAAGTACTTACTTTATTGAAAAGTACATACAGTAGAAACTTGCTCACAAAAATGTCAGTGGTTGTGCAGTTTTCTTTTCACTGTCCAAAGCTTTTTCCCCACGAAGTTGCTTGGTTTGCCACATTTTTTACAGCTTTTTCACTGGTTTCAGCAACTTTGTAGACTTCACCAAGAGCTTTGAAAAGAGAAAGACAAAGGTAACTGTAGCATCCCTGCTGCACCTTCCCCCTTCCCAGCAGCAAGGCAGAGTTGGGGAATCTATCTGGGATTTCAGTGCCATGGCATTGTTGAAAGCAAGAGAAGCATCACCATACCCTTCTGACCAGCATCCTTAGCCTGTTCTACTGCTTGCTGCACAGTCTGCCCCACTGCATCCACTGAAATGAAGAAAAAGAAGTGTCAATTAAAAATTCTTGATCCTCCCCCTAATAATCCCATTTTAGAAGGGTTTCCTAAACGGGCTAGAAGCTGAAAAATGTGGATTTCTGGCCTCTGATTGGGGAAATCTTGCTCATAAAACTTTGTTTTTTCCACCTCACTGCAAATATCAACTTAAAAGGATCCCAAACCCAAGCCATGGGATGTCTGCACAACAGACTGACTGAGCAAGCCTGAAGAAGTGCTGAGGTGCAAAAGGACATTGGAGTGGACTGGGAGTGTCTCAAACTTCAAAGGTTTGCACGAGTGGCTCTTCAAGGGCAGTGATTTCATGAAATGCCTTGTAAAAAAACCAGTGGCCAATTTCACCTGCAGCTTGGAGGACACTTTTCTAGTGCTTAAAAGCCATGGTAGTTATCATCCTGCATCATCTCTTGCTGCAGATCCCTACCACGGGTGTTGCTCATGAGTAGTAACTCCTAAGGTGTGGTTTCCCACAGCCAAGTTCATGGCTCCCTGGGGTAGGTGCTAATTTTAGGTGCTTGCAAAGCCCCATTGTTCCACTCTGCACTTAGCTGTGACTGCTGGGGCTGGGCTTCCAGGCACAACAGAAGGAGTTCAGAGCCAAGGCAATTACTACTTGCAGAAGCACCAATTGGACAGCCTTGTTTTTGTTGTGCTGGCTTGAAATTCCCCTTTATTTTCATTTAAATGGGGATTTAGGAGGCATCCCTTGCAGGAGTTGGTGCAGGGATAAAGGTTCAGCTGGGTGTTTACTCCCCATCATCAAGGCACATGCTGAAGGCACAGAAATTTGTGACAGAAGGGGAAGAACTGATGCTGTTGTTGAAAAACTTGGAGTTTTGTTGACTCCTGAACACTTAGTTCAATCAGATCACTGACATTATTACTCAGCTCCCTCCAAATACCACTTCTAAAACATCCATTTCAGTTCCAGCATAGCAAACAGCAGGTATGAAAAATCACAGTGTTAAAAAAGTTAGGAACATCCCAAAAAATCTCCCCCAAATCTGCATTTCTAAGGCTGCCATAGAGCAAAAGCAGAGAGAAACCTTCAGCTGAAAACCAAAATTGATGGTTTCCCTCCACTTTACCCACACTCTGGTGTTTTTCTTTAATGAAAATTAGGCACAAACCCAATTTTTTGGGGAAAATGGGGCAGCAGGTGTGGGATTTTCTTTCATCTTCCCAGCAAACTGAACCAAGGATAAATAAGTAGACTTGCCACTCCTTTGGGCACTGAACCTGCAAGTGACATTTCTACTACCCCTGATTTCACACACAACACCTGGTTTCCAGAGCTAACCTAAAAGCCATGGAGAGAAATTCCAACCCCTCTCCTGCTCATGTATTGCAGGTTTATCACAGAACCCTTTCAGGAATCACACGAGGGCAGTTGAAGCTTCATTGAGTGTCTCATCTAAATGGCATCTTATTTCAGCTTGGGGCTGATCCAACAAACCTCTCTGCAGGGCTGAGCTGGACTCTTTCAGGATGAGAGGCAAGTTGGGGCACAAGAGGTTGAGGGGAAACACAAGAAAAAACTTGTTCCCAATGAGGGTGGCAGAGCCTGGCAGGGGCTGCCCAGGGGGGTTGTGGAGTCTCCTGCTCTGGAGACATTCCAGACCCCCCTGGATCTGTTCCTGGGTGATGTGATCCAGGTGATCCTGCCCTGGCAGGGGAGTTGGATTGGATCTTTCCAGGTCCTTTCCAACTCCTACCATGTTCTTCCCAAGGGGTGAGCTGGCAAAAGCTGCCAGAGCTCCCTTGGCTCCACAGCAAATCACAGACCTCAGAGCTTTCAGGAGACTCATCCTCTGCTAAACTCCTCTTGATCACTGCTGTTACATTAGGAAGCAAAGCACTCAACAAGCAGCCTCCCCTCCCAGCTTTTGCCCTCACTCCAGCACATCTAATGCAGCCAAACAGCAAAAAAAAAGCTCAAGTGGGAGGTGTGGAAAATGAGTATTTAATTGCAATCCTTCCTTTTGAAGGATGTCAGAGCAGTTGGAGACCCCTGGAGGATCAGCATCATGCCCAAGAGCTTTGCTCCCAGCTGGAGAGGTGGGAGCAGGGCATGGGGAGGGGGGAAGAGGGTGGAAAAAAAGCAGCAACTGGGATTTACCTGCCACTTGTGCAGCACTTTCAGCTTGTTGGGTGACTTCTTCAGCCAGCTTCTTCCCAATCCCGAACATGGCTGCACTCCCTGCTCCCAGGGAATCCCAAAATTCAGTTCTGGGACAGTGTTTGGGCAAGTGCAGCTTTTTATAGGCAAAGCAGGGCTCCTCCCAGCAGTTAGAGGGCAAATGCAAACTGGAACAGGGAAAAGCCACGAGCCCTTGTCAAGTGATTAATATCCAAGGCATAAAAGGGTAGAGAGAGATGAGTGTTTATTATGTTTTCCTCCCCAGTGAGAGGGCGTGGATTCATCCCAAGTTTTCCATAGCCCAGGAATGAACACTTTGTTTTTTCCATGTGGGACAGTTGGTAAACAGCCTGCATGCCACAGCTGTCTGGACCAAAGGCTCCCCAGCCAGTGCCCTGGGGGGGGAAAACAGAGGTTGGCACAGCCCACTGTGAGCTGGCACAACAAAAACCATCCCATCTCCAAACATTCAGCTGCAGAATTGCTTCAATCAGCTCTGGCATTTCAAAACCTTACATAGAAAAGCATCCAGTTGCAGCTGATGCCTGCCCAAAAGCAGTTTCAGATGATGCTTGCTCACTGTTTGCTTTTATTTTTTCCCCCTCCTCAGTGGGACTTCAAATTCATGGTTATAAAAAGCAATGGGAGGAGCCAAGTTTGCTTTTTCAAGCAGCTGATGAAATCTTTATTGTGTTAGATGAAGCTAATAACTTCATGGGGTGTCATAATTGATGTTTTAACCCCTTGTTTCCAATGCCTGGCTCAGGAGGGTGAAGAGTCTCCTGCTCTCTCCCCAAACAGCCAGGAATTTTGTTTTCCCTTTGGATTATCTGCTTTCTAGCAGTACTACTTTTGTGCCAGTGGACAGGAGCTTTCACTTTTTGGATCCAAAAAATGGTTGCTGAAAAGCTGGGGGGGAAGTGTCACCTACCTCAGAACAAGGAGTTTATTAATCAACTTATTAATTTCTCATTCTCCCTACAGTTGCCAGCCACAGCTTGCCTTGCTTCATCCCAGCAATTTCACTTGATGAACTCCAGCTCTTCTACAATGTCCCCTCCAGCATTAAAGCAAAAGTTGTGTTTTCTTTCAACCACTGCACTTTCATACAGACCACAGAGTCCTACTTGGTGTCCATTAAACATGATGGGGAGGGTTTTCTGGAAGTGGGGAGGGGTTTCTCTGCATCATTTTCTCTTCTGACAGCAGGCAAGAGGCTACTCTCCATATCTGAAAGCAAATTTTACCTGAATTTTCCCCAAAACACCCAAAACCCAACAACAAAACAGAAGGAAAATAATAATTTTGGTTGAAAATCACTGTCTTCCTTGACACCAAGTCAAGGGGCACTGGCAAAGTTCAGAACAGACCTACAGGGCAGCAAAGAAAACACGAAATATTTCAGATAACTCAGAGCAACATCTGACCCATGGAAGCTCATTGCACAGCAGCCAAGCAGTAAAAGGCACCCACTGTTCCCAGTAACATCCTCAATTACCCATGGCTGGCCTTTGCTTGCAGGAAAACAGATTTTCCTGCTCTGTTGCTGCTCTGGCTACTGGCAGGGAAAGATCCATGAAGGCAGAGACTCAGAGCTGTGTGTGTGGTGAGGTGACTGGTCCTGTCCTCCCAGGACACCATGGCTTAAGCACAACATGGTTCCATCCCTTCCAAACTCCAGATCCAACTCCCAGGAGAGCAGGTCAGGGCAGCACTGGAGCTTTGACTTCCCTGTGAACCCAAGTGGAGAAAGAAAATGCCAGAATTGGCCCTAATTACCTGACACCAACACTCTGCAGGTAGCTGTTGAGTTGTAACTCTGCAGAGTGTGCCACTGCAACCCTCCCTACAGGCAGGAGTTTGCCTCACAGCAATAAAAACATCCAGAATTAAAACTCACTACAGTTTTCAAGGGTAAAAAGGATCTTTTTTCTGCTGTGGATGGACTCAAACCCTAGGCTGCTGCTCAGAGGGTGCAATACCAGGACACTTTGCTGAGAACACGGATTAAAGCTGCCAAAGCACGAGGATATTTGTGCTTGTATTCCTTATTAAGGATATTCCTTAGCTCAGCCAGCACCCAGCAGGGACAAACACACAGGGCTTGAGGCCAGAAACAAAACCCAGCATCCCTAACCATGAGCATGGGGTGTGGGACACTCACCCCTCTGGCTGAGCACCCTCAGCCTTTCCCACTGGATCCCATCCCAACACCAGGCACACTGGGGGGAGCAGAAATCACAGCACTAGGGGCACCACCACCAACCCTCCTTCCCCAGACCACCTCACATGCCTCATTTCTACCTGCCCCCCATGTCTGCAGCCAGAAACCTTCTCCAGGCTCCTCCTGTAGCCCCTTAGAGCCTCCCTGGCTCTGCCCATGGGAGGTGTTGGGAAGGGTCCCTCCACCTGACCCTTATTGGCCAAACCTTGCAGGGTTTCAGGTGAAGGGGCAATGTGTGCAGCTGGGAGATGAATGCAGGACATTCAGGAATGTTGGAGGGAAGGTCATCTCATGGGCAGCAAACCCCAGTGAACCTGCTGCTGCTGCAAGGGCTCTGGGAACAGGCAGTGCTGGCAGCTCCAGACAGGAGCTGGCCAGCATCCCAGGGAATAGATCTGCTCAGAACTGGAGACTCCAGGGAGCAGCCAGGATACACCCTCCAACTGTGTTCATCCAGCAGTCAGGTTGCTTTGGGAGTGCAAGGAAAGTGGTGCACAGAGTGCTCCCAGCCATGGTGCTGCTGCTTTTGGGGAAGGTGAGAGGTTGAGCCTGGCATTTTTTTCAGCTCATGGCAAAATAACATAGCCCAGGCAAAGCATTCAGCCTTCACAGCAGCTTCAGCCCCAGTATGTACCAGTGTCATATGGAGAAGAGCATCCAACCCAGCAATCACTTATTCATCTTTAGGTCTTATGTATGGGAAAGTGAGTTTCTTTTGCCTCACCTCATGACCAGCAGCTTCTCACACCATCCTCAGCAAGAAATCACACTCCATGAGCCCCAGCACAACCTCATTTATATTATATTATATTATATTATATTATATTATATTATATTATATTATATTATATTATATTATATTATATTATATTATATTA
>VYZU01010999.1:54391-73168 GCA_013401355.1 Ceyx cyanopectus
TCTGTGGTTTCTTCTGAGCACCTGCCACTCTCCCCTGTGCCCATTTTGTGCCCCATTCACGTCCTGCTGCCCAGCCCCTGGTCCAGCAGCTTTGCTGTGCAGGACAGGCCACTGCACCAACCCCCCCATGGCCCTCCCAGACTCCAACTCCTACCATTCCACGATTCCATCAGGCCAAGAGCAGAGCAGCAATAAGAGCTTTCTTTAGTGAGGGCTCAGTTAATATTTACCACAGCATACTACTCTGCACAGGCAGCAGGTCAGGCAGCTGTGCTCAACAAACGTGCTCTCTGCTGTCTGGCTTTTGCACAGGATCTGCTCTCCTGCCTTTGAAAATTAACCACAGAGGCTGGGAGTGCTCAAAGGACACTCATGGATGCCTGGTCTAGGGCTGGGATCCACAAAGGAAATGAAAAATACCCACAGCTGTTGCTGAATAGGAAGAAGAAGCTAAAAAAAAAAACAAAAACACATTAAAAGGGGTTTTTTTTGCATTAAATTCCTGGTGATTTCCTAGCTGAAGGCAAAGGGAAACTAAAGAAGCACCACTTGTGTCTGCATGGGCATCACTGCTGTACAGAACTGGCTGTGGGGTTGGGACAGGGCAGAAGCAGCATCTAGCAAGGCCAGGCTGAGGAGCAGGGTGAAAATGGCTCACATAAATCCATTTTAAAGCTGCTGTCCCCAGTGACATGGAGGGGGGATGCAGAGCCCAGTCCAGCCTGGAGCTGGGTCTGCCACTGGAGCTGGAAACCACACAGGGAGCTGGTAAAGGGAGCAGGGAGAGGTGCTGAGAACTGACCAAAAAAAAAAAGAATCATCCTTGCATTTTGCCACATGACAGGAGCAAAGAGCTTCAGAAAGCTCATGTTCTCAACAACCCTTAGGCCATTAATCAAAGTTTTTGCCTGAGATTTTAGGGAACTCAGGTGCTAGGCACCATCCACATGCCCAGGCCTGGTGGCACATGAGCTGGCAGGAGCTTGCAGGGTGTCTGTTCTGCTTCACACAACATCTGCAGGCTTTGGATGGGCTGAGCAGCCAGGGCCCTGGGCTGGGACACAGCTCCCTGAGTGATGCACAAGGCACAGAGTGCCCCAAATACTCGAAGGCCAAAGAGCACTGTGACTAAGGCAGTGACCTTAATTCTGGAGCAAAACACTGAAATTTAGACCTAGAAACACTTGCCAGCAAAGTGACTCAGGCTCACGGGTGCCTGTGGCACAGCATCCACCCTTTGGAGAAGAGAGAGGTGAAATAGCAGGGGGACCAGGAGGCAGAACCTGCCTCTGGGTGCTCCTTGGCAGGATGGAGGAAGGTGCTTCTCCTCTCTTGACTCTGGATAACCTCCAGTGGTCCCTCAGCCAGGCAGATCAGGCCCTACCCAGCACTGGAGCAGAGCAGCCAGTGTTGTCACACTAAAGAAACCACCTCTAAATTGGAATATGGGGACATAAAATCCACACAGCAGCACTCAGGGCTGTGCTCCCCATCCCCAGAGCAGCAGGAATCACTTCAGACAGGTTTCACTGGCAAAAATCTCCACCACTTTTCTTTTCTTGGTAGGATGAAGAAGTGGTTTGCAGGAAAAAAAAATGTGTGATGGAGAGTGGTGGCTGGACCAAAAAATGCATCCCTGGTGTCTGAACTGTTGAGCCTCAAGAGGTTGAATCTGTGAAGATTTCACCATCAGGGAGGTAACCATGGAAAGTACTAAATAATGAAGGACTAGTGAGGGTTGCCCAGTAACTGAGAGTGCAATAGTCTACTGCTTTTTCTGTCAGCTTGTCCCTGGGTAAATATTTAGGCTTTTAAAGCTGGAAATGACAGTGACATTGCAGAGGGACACCCTGCAGAGCCCTGGACTATGTTTACTCACAGATGGTCTATTACTTATAGGGTCCTCTAAAGGCTTTTGAGTCCATGCAGCCCTTGTGCAGAGCAGGGTGGTCTCTGGATTCAGCAGTGAGTCCCTCCCTCCCAGGGCTGCATTTGCCAGGATCAGCTTCCCAAAATCCCTGGTCAACAGGTATGAGACAGGGGTGTCTCAGTCACAGAGGTGTCAAGGGAAAGCCCCTTGGGATCATCCAGCCCAACCACTCACCCCACTCTGCACAGTTCACCCCTAACCCATGGCCCTCAAACCCACATCCCAACCCCCCTGAAACACCCCCAGGGCTGGGGACTCAACTCCCTCCCTGGGCAGCCTGGGCCAGGCTCTGGCTCCTCTTTTCCCTCCTGCCCAGTCTGCCCCTGCCCTGGAGCAGCTGGAATCTCCAACTAGTTGGGATTTCCCTCTCTCATTAGTCTTGGTGCTGCTTTGGTTTTCTTTTGTAAGGCTCAGATTAAATTCGATTTTTACTGAAATCAGGCTGGGAAGGGGGAAAAAAAAAGCCAAGCAAAGCAAGGAGCTATTGCCTGGCAATGAGAAACACCCCGAGGCCAAGGTAAGAGCACTTACTGTGAATAAGTGGGTATTAGTGCCTTCTGTTGACAGAGGCAGTGCTAAGTGGGCTCCCTCTCTGCCTGCAGCAGCCTCTGATTGCCCAGCAATGATGATAATAAATATTTCCATCTCCTAGGCATTGCCCACTTGGCTCCTCTCAGTGTCCACCCTGGAGCAGCACTGGGAGCAGGGGCAGGGGCTGCTTGAAGCAGAGAGTGCAGCTCAGGAGGGGTTAAAGTGATGAGCTGAGCAGCCTGAGGTGTCCTCTCACCTCAGGGTGTGCTTTGGGATAAAACCTTCGGGTTTTTGTTCCCAGGAGGGTTAACAGATGGGTTGTGGGTGACATAGGAGAGGAAGGATAAGGGGTGGGCAGGGTAACTCCCACTCCATTGCAGAGCATCACCCTCTGTGGTGCTGGGGCTGCTGGTTTCCAGAGTTCTTTCTGCCTGTGGAATGAGGCAGTTCTCACCTCCCTTACAGGAGCAACTCCCCGGGCTTGGAATCCAAGAGTAAAAACATTGTGTGACCCTTCCCTGGAAGCTCAATAAAATAATGAGAGCAGAGCTAGGTGATTTCTGAGTGGTGGAAATCTTACAATCCCCTTTATTTGCCTTAATCTGGAAAATACAGCAGATGGGACCCAATTAACAACTGAAATTATGTTAAGACATAAGCAATTATATTAAGAAATAGACAATTATATTAATAACTGTAAAATTACATGAAGAAATAGAAGCTCAACTTAACTTTTGATTCCTGTTTCATCACACAAATGTTCTGGTGTCCTGGTGGATGAGTTCACTGGTTTTGTAAATACACTGAGCAAAAAGGCTGCTGAAGCCTTATGAGCCAATTTGAATATTCTGAACAGGTAGAAGGTGCTAAAAGATTTATTTTTTCCTAGATAAGGGGGGGTCTTTTGCCTTAAAATTTTGTCTTTGGAGAGAAAACATCCAGCTCTCAAACATTTTTTGCTTTTCTACACGAAGTGGTAGGGAATTGAAGAGCAAAGGGGCATTTCTACAGGCAATACTGTTTGTTTAAATCAGCATCATTTCTTAAATCCATATTTTTTCCCAAGGCCAGACATTGCTTCTGCAGCTTGTCCAGTGGCTTTTTCTACTCCATCTTGTGCTGCCGTGGAAGCCTTGTCAATAGCTGCAAGAGAGGAGAAAAAAGATAAGAAAATGCTTGGAAAATGCAACATTTTTTAGTGTTTGTGAAGGAAATATGAAGAGTGAAAAGGGCTGGAACAGATCAGCTTTTGTCTAAACATAGCCTGGCTGCTGGGGGAGGTTTCTTTGGGCTCAGAAGTGTTGTGAACACTGGGAAGTTTGGTAAAAACAACTTGATCAAGTGGCAGGGAAGGTGAAGGGTGTTCCTCTCTGCTCCCTTGTCTGGTGTGGCTTTGAGGGTCTGCCAGTAAGGGCTGTGGGTGCAGGGCCTGGAAGACCACAGCAGGGTTTCTTCAGGGGGGAGGAGACCCTCCCAAACAGGGCACAGCCTTCCCTGAGACCTCTATTTTGGCAATATTGCTGCCTCCTTTTCTAATGTCAACAAGTTCCTGCCTTGTCATCACATCAGGGAGCTAGAGGGTGTCTGCCTTAAGGCTTTTGGCTTCCATTACCCTGCAGTTGCTAATTCTCCCCTCGTTCTTAGGCAATCATTAAAAGTAAGTGAGTAGTGAGCTTGGTTTTGTTGCTAATCCCCAGAAATGAGATGTCAATGCTTTCCTGGTGGCACCTTTCCAGCTGTGGGATCATTAATGTTTGATCCCAGCTTGCTGCCTCAGCAGGCACTGGGGACTGGTGTGGGGCTGGACCTGGATGGACCCCTGCCCTCTAAATTGGGAAAGCAAGATGTGTTACAGGGTTACTTCATAAAAACTAGCAGCACTTTTTCGTCTGCACTGTTCTTCCAGGTTAAGATTATTATTATTAATATATGTTATAAGGATATATAATATTATTGTTATTAAGGAAGGCAAAATGGGAATGTCATGGATGGGACTTGGTGGACATGGAGAGGGGAGTCAGCAGCTGTAGTACATCCCTGAGTAAACTTATGGACAGAGTAAAGAACAGATGCTGAAATCCAGCCCCATGAGACTGGAGAGAGGCCAAAACCTGTCACTGCAACCAAAGGCTCTCAGGTTGAGGACACCCACAGGCCACAGAGGAATGAGCACAGCCTTGTGTTGAGCTGCTTTGCTGCTTGATTTGAAGGACACTGCTCCTACCTTTCTGGCTTGCATCTGTAATTTGGTTGACTGCATCCTGAGTTGCCTGCCCCAGTGTGTTTGCTGTGATTAAGGACAAAAAAACAAAGGTTAATTTCCAGATGTTCACCTTTATGCTTCTAGGAATTGCTGATTTCAACTGGCTCTTCTGCCTGTCTGCAGGAGGTTTTGCCCCTGGCAAGAGATAAGGCTGGTATGGAGCAGGCTGGGGCTGTGTGCTTTGCTCCTGGGCACCCTGGGAACTGTGTGTGTGTTGCCAGAGCAGTTTGCTATGAGATTAGTGTTCACCTAGCACCTACAGTCAGCTGAACAAATTGGTGACAGATAAGAAGATACAAGAAAAAGGAGATAAAGAAGCAAGGATTAACAGTGCTTTTGAATGACAACGTTTATCTGCAAGTCACTTATTTTACACAATGCTTGCTTTTATTGATTTTTTCTAGCTTATTCTGTTGGAGAAGATTGGTGACCTAGCATTTCTCTTCCTTGCAGGCCATCTGGGAGCAGTGCCTTTTCCAAACTGCAAGCAAATACCTGAAGCAGAGCAGGCCAGGAAAAGGGAGATTTTATTTAAATATAATGGATGGATTTCAGAATACAAAGCATTTAAAAATGAGGTGCCTTGTCATTTAAGATGTCCAATAGTTAGTGGAAGAGTGAGAGCTTTCTTATCACCTCTACTAAAAGAAGTGACCCTCAGTAGACCTGCAAATTCTGGTGGTCACAGCTGGGGAAAAACACAACAGAAATACACTTGTCTTACTTACGACAAACACTCCATTGCAATCATATCATTGGTAGACATTGATAGTCAAGCCAAGCAGAAAATGTGAATTAAAAGTGAACTAAAACTTCTCAAAAAGGAGAGCAGCTAAAAAAAAACAACTCAGAGAAAAGACCACTCTGAGCAATGCAAATGCCAGATAAAATAAGTTATTAACAATACAGGCCTCAGTGCTCTAGAAACACCAGGTTTAACAGTCTGGAGCCAAACTTGGGCCCCAGGAACACAAAGCTGTGCCCTGCCAGCACACTAAGCCAGTCTAACTAAGCTAGGTCTAACTCTAGATTCTGGTTTCAGTCAGCAAAAGCAGCATTTATACCCCCCAAGAAGGATATATAAGGATATTTAGACTTTCTTACCAGCATCCTTTGCTGCCCCTTCAGCCTGTTCCTTCAGTCCCTGGAGGTTTTTCCCTGACATGGTGGCTTCTGACACTCCTCTGCCTCAATCAAAGGAAGTTCCTGCTGGTGTATTGCACACCATGTGAGGGATGTCCTGACCTGTCCAGGTTATATACATGTGCCAGAAGACCTGCTGATGCTTTTCAGGGTGATTGGTACAAAGGGTGGAGTTTGAATGTGAGGAATGAGAACTGGAAATGCACAAGGAAAAGCCATTTATTTACCCTCCCCAGTGAAAGGGTGTGTCTGGGTAGAGATTTCTGCTTCATCACACTGTCTTTGTTTGTAAGATTGGGCTTTTTTTCAAAACAAAACCACATTAAAAAGATCAAACCTGTTCCACCACCACAGACAGAGAAAAACCACTGAACTGGTGTCTGAAAGAGGGCTGGAAAACTACTGAAGAAGTACCTGGGCATGGCCCACTTTCATCTCCTCCAGGCTGGCTTCCTTCTCCTTCCTTCATCCCCTATTCCTGAGAACAGAAACCAGCCCAAAATAATTCATTTCTAAGTAATTTTAAATCACAATTCCCTTTTTCTTATCCCTTGGGATACAGTTGGATGGCAAGAGTTGTAATTTAGCTGTATTTTTATAAGAAGCTGTGACTCTGGTCATCTTTCCACTCACCTGCTGATGTTGGGTTGCAGAAGTCCAGCATCACTGAAGGCCTTGCCTGGGATAAGGAGGTGATCCATGTCAGTGCTAGAAGGTCTCAGGGGAAAGGAAAAGAGGCCAAATAATAAATTCACCTTTTCCCAGTGTGCTTTTGTTACTACAGGAATAAAGTGTAAATGAATTTCCTTACGTGGCATCACTAACAGAAATAAAAATGCCTGGCTTCTACCTCTGGCATTCCACAGGTTTCCACTGGCTTTTAGAATTGGTGTTTTTCTGCCACCAAGCCCCAGCACAAAGCAACTTTGTGCAAAGAAACTATTGGCAGAGCTGGGGGGGCAAAGGGCTCTCTGGCTCTGTGGGGCTGGGATTCCTCGTGGCCACTTCTGGGTGTACAAAGCAACACAAACCCAAATTCATCTTTCTGAGGAATGCTTTTTGTTGTTGCTGAGGACGCAGATAAACCAGGGTGGGAAGTGACAGTGCTGCTGAAGTTCAGCACTTCATTAGTAGCAGCAGCAAACGAAGTGAAATGCATTCCCATTCAGGCTGTCATTGCAGGGAGCTCCTTTCAACTTCTGCACCCCTGGCACCACTCATTTATTATTTCAAACAGCAATTCCCTCTTGACAGGGCAATTAGCATTTTAATTCTATATTCACATCAGGTATGTCTTTTTTTTTTTTTTTTAAGTCCTTCTGGATTTCATGTTCAGAAGGATTTTCTTACTTCAGTTTGCAAAATCTCAAAAAAAACAAAGAAAGACACACAATATTTTGGGCCTCTGGCATCATTTTTTGGATAAAACCCAACTAATGCAGACCTATTTCTCCTTCTTGCCCAAAGCCAAGAACATAGCAACAACAAACCCATAACAAACAAGCACTCAGGCACTCTCAGCTCCCTCAGGCACATTGTTGCTGCCTCTGTGCAGAATGCTCATGAGGGCAAAGAAGAGGCTGTCCCACCAGGAGAGCCTGGTGATACCAAGGTCTCCATGGACAGCAATGGGCCTGGGGGCCAGGAAGCCAGTGGGCTCCTGGGGGGCATCAGGAGGAGAGTGTCCAGCAGATCCAGGGAGCTTCTGCTCCCCCTCTGCTCTGCCCTCCTGAGACCTCACCTGGAATATTCCATCCAGTTCTTGGCCCCCCCAGCTCCAAAGTAGCTGCATCAGGCTCACAAAGCTACAAAAACCACATAGAAAACATATCTTTTTAAACACTTTTTTTTTCTTTAAAGCTAACATGGAGCATCTATGTTGGGTATAGATTAGAACACTCAGGAATTCAAGGGATGATTGACCTGAGCAAAAATGGAATTTCAATTTCATCTGCTTGGAAATTGATAGCAATTTATCCCCGAGTTTTCATTTTATTCTGAATATTGGGACCATATATATAGTATATATATCTCCTATATATCTATAGGATCTTCTGAAATGCTGTGTCTGGACTGGCAGGACTTGAGCTGTCCTGACCATCTGGATAAAAACAGAGAGCTGTTATAAGAACTGGTCCTCCTCATGAACCCCAGCCTCTGCTTTGACACTTTTGTGTGCTTTTTGGTAGCCTGTCAACTCATGCTGGAGAGGATTCAAGCAGCATGTGATGGACCTGGCTGGCAAGTATTGTGGGGTTGTTCATTTTGCCACTGTCAGTTCTCAACTGTGTTGTCTCATGACAAGAAAAGACAGGGGTGGGGCAGGATATGCCAAATTATTTTAAAAGCTGAATGCCAAAGCAGTCCGTGTGCTCTTTGTCTCCTCATGTTGACCCAAAGCTTCAGCCCCCAAGGACATTTCCAGTCTCTACTCCTGTTGCTCCCATGTATTACTTATTTCCAAGTGGCTTTCCTGATTTAGTGTGTCCTAAGGTCAACTCAAACTGCCTACAGGTGGAAAGTTAGGTTGGACTTTTGCTCCATACAGCTTTTGGTATCTGCTGAGACTGCAGACAGAAATCCTGCTCAACACCAGCTGCCTGTGCAGGCAGAGCCCCATGCTGAGATGCCTGGGAAAGTTCAGGCTATTCCAGAAGTCACTTCACCTGGCAGTCCCAGGGCACATCACTGACAGTGCTGGGACAAAACTGAGCTGTGAGAACTGTCACTACCCCCAGCAGCACTGTTCTCACCTCTGCTGGCTCACCTGGCTCACTGACACACTTCTGTCACCTGGTCACTTGGGCTTTTTCTTCCATATTTTGCTTCTTCTCAGTCTGTTGCCTTTGATGAGCAGCAAGTTATTCTGTTTGGGCAAAAAAACCAACCAACCAACCAACCAAACCAAAACAGACTCCTTAATTAAGGAATTATTAAGGAAGAATATTTTTAACACCCTTCCTTAAGCTGAGAGGGCTCCATGAGCCATGTCTCTCTCTGGAGCTAGTTTACAGTCCTAAATGTGAAGCCCAAATATCTGTTAGTCAAATCTAAGGCACTGCAGGAAAACTGGAAATTATTCTGATTGCCTTTCCTTTCACATCCCTGCTCTGACACCTTTGAGCACTGTCTCACATAGCAGTAACTGGAACCTCTCTGGTTTTATTACCCCATGAAGATGAGAAGTAATCAGACAGAGCTCATGTTTTACACATGAAAATGAGCAAATGGGTTAATTAGATGAGATCAAAATAGGGCCAATGTATAGGGATTTCTTTATCTTCTTGGTCTCTGAATCTTCAGGCAATGTCTAGGTGAAGTGTTCATTTTCTGCCATCTTCTGGAGCACTGAAGACTAAAACCATGTTCAAATGTTTGCAGAGTCTCCCAATATCCTGCAGCTTGAGCATTAGGGGAAAATCCCCTCTGGTCTTTAAATTATAAGAGTTAAAAAGATCAGAAAGGCTTGATCACCAGCTTAAGAAGTGGCACAGGGAAAGAAATCAGTGGAGCTATCCCAGGAGTTCAGTTCAGTTTTAGGACATGCATTAAGCAGACACAAAAGCAGGACTTTCAGATGAAGTGGTACTTTAGAAAGTCTATTAGGACCTGATTTGCATTTAAATGAGTGGAATTAATGTTGAGAGAGCCACTGCTTTCTCTTCTGTGCCCCAGACAAACAGCTTTGAAAAATCAGGCCCTTGGCTAAAATGCAATTGTGGGAGGAGCTCTCAGATGAAATGTGTCAGAACAAATCACTTCATCAAGCTTAACTGCAGCTTCAGATGGGACATTTTGCTGTGCCACAGATGAAAAAAAACCAACCCAACATTATTTTTTGAAGAGGCCAACACTTGGCAGTGGCTGTTTCTGGCCTGTTGGATCACCATGGCAATGGGAGCATGAGCACCAGGAGCCAGGCCACCAGGGACAGACTATGTGGGATTAAATGAACAACTGGCAGAGGACTGGCATCACCCATAGAGAATCCACTTTTCTATTCACAGGGTAAAATGACTAAAAGAAACTCTTGTCAAGACTGTGGCCTGTCAGGAAAAAAATATTTTGCTGGTGCTTACCTTTTGCTGGGGGCAGGAGGGTTCCTGGCATCTTCCTTCTGCCACCAGTTGATTTCTGAGGCATGTCCTCCATCCTTCCAGTTCTTTTTCCTTCCCTTACCCCTTGCCATGCAT
This sequence comes from Ceyx cyanopectus, assembly GCA_013401355.1. NCBI lineage: Eukaryota > Metazoa > Chordata > Aves > Coraciiformes > Alcedinidae > Ceyx > Ceyx cyanopectus. Next base: position 64,452 of record VYZU01010999.1, read on the forward strand.
GTCTGAGTACTTACTAAAAGCAGAGGCATCTTCATGCAGTGAACCAGACACACAACAAAGTTTAATTGAATCATTAAGAGATGATCTTTTGGCTCTTTTATGACAGACCCTTTACTTCAGGAGAAACAGGAATTCTTAGCTCTGACAAAGGCTGCTCAGACCTGGCACCCCTGCTCTCCCTGGCAAGTGTGGGGAAGGGAGGGGAGGAAAACAGAGGCTCACTGAGCCATTGCATGGGCACAGCACCACCCTGTTCCCAGTCACTGGTGCAGGATGCTCATGTGGGAGGAAACCACATGTCCTGCTCTCTGCCTTCAAAGCAAGGAGCATAAAAAGACTCCTCCAAGCTACAACTCCACCAGGACTAGAGGTGCTGAACCTTTGGCCAGCCCGGGAAGGAAGCAGTGCTCAGTGATCCAAGCACAGATCTGCAGGAAACATTCCAACACTTTTGATGCCCAGAGGTGTGTAAATACCAGTTTAATCCTTTCCCCCAGGGAAGGAGATGCTGTTAGCACAACATGCTGGTGTGGAGGCTGCAAACCTTCCTCCTCAGCAGCTACGCAGCTCAGGACCACTCAGCATTGTGCCTGCACTCTTAGCTCAGCAGTTGTCCTTCTCTCCTGGTAGAATTCCTTTGGAATTCCTTCTAATTGCCAAGTTCTGCAGGTGTTTTGCAGGACATCAGAACAGAGTATGCACACATCAGAGAGCACCTTGTTACCTTTGCTGGGGTTCTTTTGCTACCTTTTCTTGTTGAGATCAGACATCCACTGTGGATGGACACCCTGTGGTTTCTGTAAGGCCAAGCTGTATGTGTATTGTTAATGCATGAGAGAGGCTGATAGCTCACTTGCTAGATCCTTCCCTGCTCTAATACCTTTCATACTCATCACCCTTGATGGAGATCATCAGTCTGATGCTGGAGCAGCCTAAATCTCTCCTGGCTTTCCGAGTGCTCTGCCTGGAGGTGAAGAAAAACCTCCATTTTTAGATCCATACTTACTGATGTGCTTTGATCTCAGCCTTTGCTCCTTGCAGCAACATTTTGCTGTTCTCTGTGCTTGGGGAAGGTCTCTGCTGCTCTCAGCAGCTTGTCTGCAGTCTGTCCAGCTGCTGCAACCAACCCCAGAGTTCACGTTGCACCACCGAGGCTCATTTGGCACCTCTTGCTGCACTCACATTTCACAGCAATCCTGTCTCTGCCAGCAGAGATGCAGCTCTGCCCTGACAGGCCAGTGCCCATCACGTTTCTTTAATTACCTTCTGGCTCTTTGTTACACCCAGATGGCAGGATAGAGATTTCAAGCTCTAGTGTGAGAACAATAAACAGCAAAGAACAAATGCTAACCAAGCTCAACGTGATTTTTATCTTCCTTTAAAAAGCCTCCTGTTTTCCAATCTTCTCCCTTCACTCTTCCTTAAATATTGGGGAGTAGTTAAAAAGCAAAATCTCTGGTTTTCAACCCAGAAAGCTAATCTATCTATATTACTCATTTCAGGAATACAACTTTTCATCATTCCCCATTTTCTAAAGGCCTTCAGATCCTTACATTTTCCCACCACACTTTTACAGGAAGCATTCATCAAAAATTGTTCAAACACTTTTTTTTATTAGTTAAAAACAAAAGAAAACAAAAAGAATTCCACAATATCTAGAGATCTTAAGTGCCAGTGCAGATGGAGGCAAGACACAGGTCAGTGAGCCTGATCAAAACACAGAGTGAGGGGAAGGCACAAGGGAGACAGACAGACAGACAGACAGACACACACACACACACCTCAGTGCTTATCTGCACCTTACTGACAATCAGAGGAGTCTGGCTTTCATATATTGTATGCTTGGTTTATGAGGCAAGTGAAAGACTACTGAGCTGGATGTAGTTAGCCTAGAGAGAATTTTCTGTTGTAGTGTCAGCTAATATTTCCATGGATGCTCCTGGAATGGGCTCTTTTCAGCTAGAAGTCCTGAAGCTGATTAATTACCTTCATTTTCACCCTGTGAGAGAAGACAGATAGGAAACTAGGTAAATATTTCCAGTGGAAAACATATAGAAGAAATATCAGTTCTGGTAGTCACCACATAAACTGCATCAACAGCTACAAAACCATGAGGAGTGTGGGTGGTGCAGAAAATAAGGGAATTATCCATCCCTTCTGGCCACCACACACACTCCTGTTGCATCTCCAGGGAAAACAAAGGTGGGATTTTTGCCTGTGGTGGAAGCTGAGCTGACTCAGGGCTGGAACCCACAAGAAGCCAAGATGCAGTCCTGGGAGCCCTGGGAGCACAGGGAGAGGGATCAGGGCCATGAGGTCACCTTACCTCTCCAGCAGTCACTGGGACTCCCTCTCCAGCCTCTCCCAGCTGCCCTGGTGCAGCCAGGTCCTCCTGCCAAGACACAAGAGAGATGGTTTGTCCTTAGCTGCCACATGCAGAGTCATCACCCTCATTATTATAAATAAAAAAACTACTTTAAACTTGATTTGGCCACAGGGGGAAGCAAAAATAGCAGGACCTCTAGAGCCCTGCCCCAAATCACCAATGAATTCTACTGAAATTCCAAAGCTTCTCTGTTCCCTTTGAGCCCACATTCCCAGCAGGTTATTTTCCTGTCCAGTCACAAGTGTTCTCATCAGCTGCTTTGGAGACTGAATCAGGGAAAAAAAGGTGATGTGAAATAAAAAGAATAGAAATCTGAAGAAAGCCACACCTGGTCTGTATGAAAAGCATGGTGCAAATTTATCCCTTTTTTTTTTTTCCCCCCCTAAGAAATGTGCCCTTAATTTTCATCGTGGTTTTGGTTGAAATGATTTTTGCTAGTATCAGTCTGATCTGTGTTAAGTAAACTGAGTTAACCTAAGCACACCAAATTGTGCACAATTGTGCACTGGAGAGCAGTTTCCCAGCACAGCAGGGACCCAAGGCTGCTGGGGAGAGGCCACCACCCCTAAGGAGGGACATGAACCACAAGCTTCACAAAACACAGCTCACTACCCTGAACCTGTGGGGGCTGAACCAGCCACAAACTGTGGCTTTAAAACCCTTTACATGTGTATATAGGGCCATATAAAAAGGGTTGCACCTTAGAACTCAACAGTGCACAGTCAAAGCAGCTAAATGGCCCTGAAATTGTCTTTTTGAACCTTTACAAGCAGGTTTTATTTGAGTGTTGGGGTGAAGGAAAAGAAACCTGAAATAGAAGCCAATTATAATAGCTGCAACTGTAAGTTTTTTGAAGGCAGGGTTACCAGCTGCCATGTGAAATCATGAAGGTGAGTCAAAGTTAGTGCCTAAGGTGCTGAGCTGAGCTGGCAAAGCTGGGAGTAACTCACAGGGACAAGAGGCCAAGTGCAGGACAGGCCATTTTTCCACCTGGGGGCAGGCAGGTCAGCTCTGGCAGCTGTGGAAACACTCATGGAAAAGGAGATCCCTTCCTCAAGACCATCCTCAGGACACTGCACCCAGAGCAGTGGCTGAAGAGTGTTCAGCCCTCATGCCATTTATCACATCCCTTCCTTGCCAAGACTCTGCTCTGGGGGGGGATAGAAATGACTCATCCATCTATTCTTAGGAAGGGAAGTGACTGTGCTGATGGAGAGTGTTTCTGAAGCATGGCAGAGGAACTAGCACAATTGCAGGATGAAGAGGTGTCTGGCCACGGGAGGGATGTCGCCTCACAGCCCTTTTCTCACACCCCCTTGTGGGCAGAGTGGCAAGCCAGCATGGGATGAGGAAGGGCTGCATGCTTCATCTGGCTGGGAACTGCAGTCAGCATCACTGGGCAGGGAGATAAAATACAGAGGAGGACCATGAGGGGTAAGGGTCTTGAGATAAAGAGGCAGAAACCATCCCAGCTATCAGCCTGGCTCCCAGTGTGGTGCTGGGTGAGAAAGCCAGGGTGAAAATCCAGCTTCTCTGGACAGCACCATGAACTTTGCCATGCCTTTCAGGGTTGTTTGCATTAAAAGGGATAAAAGATTCTAAGGAAAGGGATGTTGTAACCATGGAGTAATTAGTAACGCTCAGCCTGCTCTTAAAACATCAAGGAGATTATTTTTTTTTTAATGCTAAATTACAGTTTGATTCTTCAGCTTTCTTTAGTTCACAGCTTATGAAATTCCCTTTTCCACCTAAGTGTCTGTTCTATGTTCCTATGTTCTGCTGCCTGAGTCCATACATTAAATGGAATTTAATGAATATATGTTATGAAGATTTTTTTTTTTCCATCCCCCAAAATTGTGAGATAAACAACTTTACCAGGATCACTTTGCTTATCTAGCAGAGAAAGCATGAGGAGTCTAAGTGTTGGCTGCTGGAGCATTACTCAGCAAAAATTCAACAGATTCAGGGGTAAGCAAGATTTCTTTTTTAAATTCTCTTTTGGAGGGGCTGTAAAACCAGAAAGGCTCAGTAGCACCCTAATGTTCTACAGATGGAACAGCCCACAATGGGACATCAGTTGCATAAGGTGGAGGAGGGTTCAGCCTCCTGGACTGCACTTGACCTTGAGTGCTGGAGCAAAAGCAATGCTACTTGGCAGCAGCCCCAGACCACACCCTTGTGAACCCTCAGGCAAGCTGGCAGGTCCCATGGGCAGGCTGTCCTGCCTGGGCTTCAGTCTCAGTGTGCTCAGAGTGATGCTGACAGCTCTGACTAAGAGGTCAGGGCATGATTCAAGTGAGAGGACTCACCCCTGGGACAGGCATCAGGCAGGCATGCAGGATTCCTGCCTTCCCTACAATCCAGGTGGACTCTGGAGAGAGCTTTCTTCTCACCCAGCTCACAGCCAGAGTCTCTTAGGGTTTCCTGGGGCTGCTTATCCAGATAAATTAATATTTAACTATATTTACATTAAGGGCACAGCCCTTAGTCATGAAGTGCAGACTTTAAGGCTTCAGCAGGGCCCCCAACTCAGCTATTCTGCATGTGAAAAATCTCCTCCTGGATACACTCATGAGACTGAGAGGTGCCTGTAGGCAGAGTGCCCCACACCACACTGCTATTGCAGCCTCCCCTGCTTCATGGGACACTGAGGGAGTGGTACTCACCACTAGTGGTACTCACCCTGCCCAAACTAACTTACACAAGGAGGTCACTCATCCATTTCTGCTGCTAATTCCTTCAGGGTGACTGTCTTGGTGTCAGTGGCATTGAGTGGCTTCAGTGAACAGAATGAAGGCCACAAACATCAATGGTTTGAATTCAAAAGGTGCAGTTGTTATGAAAGCAACCAGCCATGGTGCATGTGCACTCCACGTGCTCCAGAGCAAGCACAGAGAGAGCTCCAGCAAACACACCCAGCAGATGCACATAACTGACAACAGCTCAGATGATTAATGGAGTGAAAGGAAAAGAAGATCAAACCCAATTCAGGATGACAGAGCCATGAACTGACAGCTAAACTGTATAAATACTGACAGGGCAAAGAGATCTGAAGGGAAGATTTAGGTGGAAGGTGTAAGGAAGCACCAGCTAGCAGGGAAATCCAGATCCCAAGGAGTACTTTGGGAGAGAGAGTGTGTGTGTGTGTGTGTGTGTGTTTGTGCACACACATGTGCTTGTTCCCAACCATGTAGTGTCTGCAATGCAGCAAACTTTGTGCTGTGTCATGCAGATGAAGAATTTAATCCTCTTCTAAGACAGGGATACTTAGTGTTTCTCTCACTGAAATATTCACCCCAGAGACTGGGATGAATTCAGAGTCATGACAAATCACATTGCTGATGGGGCTCCTTCCTCTGCCTAGCAGAAAAAAAGCATGTGGAGCTTATAATCTTTTAACTTACATATTTTTTTCAGGTAATACTTAAAAACTCCTCCAAATCAGCCAATGTTTTCTTGTGCTCAGCAGTGACCAAAGCCCTGCAAAGCAATGCCAATGCTATGAAATCGTCAGGGAGCTACAATGGAGGCAACTGAAAGCACAAAAAAAAAGACTTTAGGAACTTCTCTTTGCAATTAGGAAGGAGGAGGAGTCCTGAACAAGCCTGAGGATTGGGTGTAACAGCTCTCTCAGCCTTCAGGGTCTGAAAGGCTGGTGTGTAATTGCAGGATTGCAAGGTTATAACAGAAGAGATTTGGTTTTAAAGCATCTAACTGCTATCCCTTGTCACTCTAAGATTCTTAGAGTACCTCCAGTGGGGGTGTCATTGCATTACAGAGCTTGGTGCTGCTCTTTTCAGCCTCTATTTCCATGAGCAAACTGTGCAGCACAACAGGAGGGGATCAGGAGCTAAAACAACTGGTGCCAGAGCCCAGCACAGCCCTTCTGCTCCTCTCAATTAACCTCAATTAGCAGTAGGGATGCTAATGTGCATATGGATCTCAATCATGGCATTGCTGTTCAACAGGTAGTGAAACATGGTGGCTATAAAATGTGCACTCCTAATCTAAGCTGAATTAAACAGTAGAGTAGATGTTCCCTCTCTTTCACAGAAACATCTATCCCCAAATTCCTTTCTCCTGTGATTTCTTTTGCCTTGCTTTTCTCCTCCTGTTTTCATTCTGCTGACCACTATTTGGCATGACACTGTGTCCAAAGCAGCCTCCTGGCTCCCTCAGTTCCTCTTCTCCTTTGGCATGTGCCACATCCCACTTTTTCCTTCCTTGATCTATCCCCATTTTAACTCCAAGCAGGCAGACAGCAATGGGAGATGACAGAATGAAAGTTCAGCTGCTTAATGCTTTAACCCACTGGAAAACTCAACTTTGTGCTCTGCCTGGAGTCTGCACAAGCCAGAAATGTTACTAGGGTGAGGGGCTCACTGATTTTCTAAGGGACTACCTGCACAAGGATGTGGGAACAGAAAACAGATAACATAAGCTCTGGAATACTAGCCTGAAAGTCTTTTGGGGTAGGACTCAGGATGAAAGGAGAGGATTGGTGCTGCCCAGTGCTTGCCAAAAGGGGAGACAGTTTTGCTATCATCAGCAAATCCCTAGCTCTCCCTGCTCACCCCCCTCATGCCCACTCAGTCAATAGGTAGGAGAGGGCAGCTGGCCTCAGGAAATCAGGAATCCTGCAGCCTGACTGCTGCTCCCTGTGGGAATAGAGATTAACCATATCCCAAGGGCTTAGCAAAACCTCTGTAGCTGCCCTTTTCACATGCTTTCAGGAGGGTCACTCTTAGCTGCTGCTCTCTTTTGTTAGGCTATTCTCCCAGGATTTATGTGATGTGTGGAAGTTTTGTTTCACATCACAATGTGTTTACGTGCAGCTCAGGAAATTCATCAGCCAACTGACTGAACAATTCAAACCATTTTGGCCAGCCTTGCTTTGCTTTGATTCTGGGTTTGGGGTTTTTTTTGTGACTCATCCAGCTCATGTTGCTATCAACACCATTGAAGGGGGGAAGCACAGCCAGGATTACCACAGAGCTGCCAAGCATTAGCCTCATGTAGTCTCCAAATAGGTGCTGTTTGTTACCACCCAGTGAGAGCATCTTCTCTAATGATGCAGCTTCATCCAGGGAGCTGTTCTGCTTCTTCCCATGCCCCTTAATCCCCTCACTTGAAGCAACCTCCTCTGCCAAATTGGGCTGGAGGACAGAGGAGGTCTTGTCTGAATCTGGCAGAATCCATGCAGAGTCACGCAGCCTTTATCAACAAGCACTCAGCTGTTGTCAAAAGCAGAGGAGGAGGGTCAGGCTTCACCAGGAACGAGCTCTGCCTGAATTCCTGCTGCCCTCTGCTGCCTGCAGAGCTGCTCGGCTCAGCGTGTGGCATGGGCACTGGCCAGATGTGAGGGCAAAACCTGAGCTGCCTCCCCTTCACACCCCACTCATCCTGGCCAGATGTGCACTGCAGCCTGACTGCAGTTTTACCCGAGTCCCAAGGAAAAATGCTTTTCTAGCCAGAAGAAAATGGGGAGCCAGACTCTTGCCAGCTGTCCCACTGATGGGACAAGAGGCAATGGGCACAAACTAAATAATGTGTCCATCTGAACACAAAAAAAATTACTTCTATTTTTTTTTTCTTCTGAGGGTGTTCAAATGCAGGTTGCCAAGGGATAATATGGAGTTCTCATCCACAGAGATATAAAAAACATAACTGGATGTGGTCTGTGCTCAACCTGTTCTCATTGACCCTAAGGGGGTTGGACTATATGATCTCAAGTGGTCCTTTCCAAACAAAATGATGCCATGACTATATTAAGGATTATGTAGTAGTATTTAACTATATATAAAAAAAAATTGAACTATGTAAAAGCAGATATTGATGAAAACCTCTCATGGAACAGCTAAACCCATCAACTGGAAATGCTTGCAGGTTTTTGAAGTGCAATCCAAACACAACATACCTTTTTCACAACTCCTGTGGTGGCCACTATGGTCTCTGCTCCTTCTACAGTCTTGTTTGCCACTGTGTTCACACTGGCTACCACAGCCTCTCCCACCACGTTGGCCTGCTCTTTGGTCTTCTCAGCAACTGGGATTTCAACAAAAGCAGAAAAGTCAGTGAGCTGGGCATTATTCAAGGCTGCAAATTCACTGGGGCAAGACAATGTTTGCATCGAGGGAGGAGAAGCAATTGGCCCTAGTACTGCCCTTATTTTGATTTTTTTAATGTGAGATCATGTCTGAATTTAGGTGATGTACAGGAGGGTTTTGTCTGGCTCAGCACTGCAGCCTGTCAGCCTTTGTGGGCGACCAAAGACAGACAAATTCACTGTGGAATCCTGACAGACAATGTTGTCAGGGTTGGGAGGGACCTG